>PVKM010019837.1:0-12908 GCA_004027735.1 Carollia perspicillata | reverse complement strand
GGGTAAGTAGAGGAGAAAAAGAAATAGAAGAAAAAAACATGTATATATACCTATAAATATATTCCTACAAATATACACATATATGTATACTATGCATGTATGCATATCTAAGGATCTATAATATTTAAACTAAACAAATACAATATGTACTTCATATTTTGTATACTATATATAATATGCATATATATGTATGTATCTTAATGTAATTTATATCCTAGAAAACAAGGTTATCTGAAAGATATCTATCCTTGTGGTAGGTAAAAATCCTAAAATGGTCTCCTAGATTTCTGGCGTCTGTATAATCTCTTCTTGAGTGTGGGTGGGACCACTGAATATGATGGGATGTTATAACTATAATTAGGTTATGTTATATGGCAGAAGTGAGGTATTTCAAAGGTGTAATTATAAAGCTGTAATTAAGGTCTTAAATCAATTGATTTTGAGTTAATCAAAAGGAAGATCACCTTGGGTTGGCTTGACCCAATCAGTCATTTAAATACAGAAGCCCTTCTTGAAGAGAGAGATTTTCTCACTGGCCTCACAGAAAAGTGTTGCATTAGGGGAGAGCCTGTGAGAGGGTCACATAGCAAGGGACCACATGGTCTGTGAAGGTCTGAGAGCAGCAGCTGGTGGATAACCAGCAAAAAAGCAGGACACAGTCCGCAACTGCAAGGAACTAAATTCTGACAACAGTCACTGGAGTTTGGAGGAAGACTTCAAACTCCAGAGCAGAATGTGACCGAGCTGACATCTGGATTGCAACCTTGTGGGAACTTGTCAGAGGACCCAGTCAATCTGTGCCTGGACTCCTGACCCACAGAAACATACACATTTGTCTAGTTTTAAGCCACTACTTTTGTGGTAATTCATTACACTGTAATCAGAGTAGTTGAAAATAATACAGTCATCCCTCTATATCCATGAGGAATTGGTTTCAAGACTCTCCATGGAAACTAAAATCCATGGATGCTCAAGTCCATTATGTAAAAATGGCGTATTATGTTCATGTAAGCTATATGTATCCTACTGTATGCTCTAAATCATCTCTAGATTACTTACAATACCTAATATAATATGAATGCTATGTAAATAGCTGTTATACTGTACTGCTTAGGGAATAATGACAAGAAAACAAAACCTGTAACATGTTTAGTATAGATGCAACCATCATGGGCCTAACTACATTGTACTCAATGGCAACAACATAACCTGTTTTTTTTTCCTGAATATTTTCACTATGTGGTTGATTGAGCGTATGAATGCAGATCCTGTGAACACAGAGGGCTATCTGTATGCCACAAATTCTTGCAGAATCACAAAGACACTTTCTAGATTTTAGGCTGAGGCAGATAGATTACCATGGCTCTTTCAATCCTACAATTTTGTACTGCAGGAAGTGAGGCTCATAAATTCGAGGATACTCAGGATTTACGTCGTGAACTAGAGTGTGAAGCAGTCATAGAATAAAACAACAGGAGTTATACTTCTCCCATTGCTTACCACTACAGGCATATCATGTGCCTAGCTACAGTTTTTAAAACATTCTTCAGGTCAAATGAAATAACCAGAAACATTAAATGACTTCATAAGTTGTGTGGTCCACAGACCAACACCCTGCTCTAAGATTACTACTGAGGAGAATAATGAATGGACAGGGATTTTTTTCCTACCCCATATCTATTAAAAAATTTAAAATGGTATAGTCTTTTTTTGGTGTTGCTATTTATGTATTCCTTTAAGAAAATCTCATTTTGACTGGAGTCAGACTTAGAGATAGAAGGTCTCAGAGAAGATAGCCTACGTCTCTTGGCAATCTGTTCCTGGTGTTTTTCTTTGGCCTCCTTCCTTCTCTTAGCCAAAAGTTTAGCATGTGCTGCAGCCTCTCCTTGTTTTTCTTCATACATTGTTTCTTCAGAGCAATACGCCAATGCTTGTGTTGCAGGACACAGGGAGTAACAAGATGCTGAATCTTACTTAGGTGCTATCGTCCTAGGTTTCTTGCCGCCTTTGTTCAGAGCCTTTCTCTCAACATGTTGGTGGATATCGTCTTCTTTAGAGAGATTAAAAACTTTGTGGATTCTGCTAGCTCTTTTGGCCCCAGGCAACAAGACATGGTAGTATCAGAGAGACTGGGAATATCTTTCTCCCCCCTTTTTAGAGTGACCAAGTTGAGAACACTGAGATTGACATCCACAATACAACTCTAAACAGATGTGTGCTTTCTCCAATCTCCCTTGGTCTATAACAGGAATGCCCCTTACTCAGCAGCAGGCAGACATGGCCATGAATCAAGACACCCTGCTTCATGGGGAAACCTTGTTTGTCATTCCCACCACTGATTCAAACCACATAAGCCTTCTATTCTTTACCCCGAATATCACCAGCAACCTCAGTGTCCATATACTTCTCACAAAAGGTATAAAGTTTGCGTTCATTGCCCACTTCAATGAGTTCCTGGCAACCAGTGTCTGGGAAACAGATGTTCAGCTTCATCCTGAAGCAGCTGACTGCCTTCAAGGTGCCACGATAAAGAGCTAAAACAGTAGTCTTTTTGTGCCAAACAACTAAGATAGCTGATACACAGACATTTATCAAATGTCTCTTATGTATGGTCATTGTCCTCATTACTGGAGATAAAGATCTGACTATGCTCTGTTTTCAAGAAACACATAATATTTCAGGGATACAAATATTTAAACAAATAAATAGCAGTTTAGGAAAAATAAATGAATGTGTATAAGATGTATACCTGTTATAGGATCCTTTTTATTATACATCTAAAATATATTGTATTAGACATTAAAGTAACTTTACAATAAAGTGTGGGTAACAAGCCATATCATTTAAAACTTAAATTCAAATAGCTTCAAAATCCCTGCTATTTTTATATAAGCAAACCAAAATTCTGAAAGTATATTTACCATTAAAATACTGACAAAGTTATAGTAAGGGGGAAAAAAGGAGTAATATTTTGTAATTCACAGCTGATTATGTTTCTTTTCACAATTTCACTTTTAACTTTCAAATAGTATTGGTAAAAGATAAAATAAATATTTTGATTGGGATCATAAAGACAATTTCCTTTGTGGAACCCAATTATATAATCCTATCTTCCAGAGCCATAATGTTTGGATTTATTCTACTTCAGCAGTATCTATGATCTCCGATGTGCAATCAACATGTTTAATAAAGTTATTTTAGTGGATTAAGTTATACTATAGGTTTATAGAATATTTTCCCCAAAGAATCACTGGTTTTGGAAAAAGTATGACTTATTGTAGAAAGACATATGGAAATGTCTAGAGTACAAAAAGATTTTTTTAACACTGAGTCTATGTAACAGTTTGTTTCATAGAAGAGAGAGCACTGCAGTAGGTTAGACTTTGCTAGCATAGGAAGCTCAAATTGTGTCAGACAGTTTTGATGATCTTCCATGTAGTGTTGCTTCCAAAAATAAAAGGATTTAAAAAAATGTTTTTACTTGAATTCTTTAAGAATCATTAAAGGTTTCATTCATTTACCAATATTTAGTAAGTACTAAATTAAATGTACGTACGACTGTACATGGTAATGAATTTTTTTATCTTTACTCTCAAATAATTTCTTTTGAATTTTGTTTATATATGCACTGGATCTGAAAGCCTACCTATGTTGATTAGACTGTGAATACATTGTAAATCACTCTTCCATGAGGATGCTGGTGGCATTATTCAAACTTTTTGCAGTAATGTCAGACAATAATATTCTTTGTTGAATAAATAAAATGTACATTTTAAATGTGTATTAATATATGGTATAT
The DNA here is from genome assembly GCA_004027735.1 of Carollia perspicillata. NCBI lineage: Eukaryota > Metazoa > Chordata > Mammalia > Chiroptera > Phyllostomidae > Carollia > Carollia perspicillata. The sequence goes on along the minus strand of PVKM010019837.1, from coordinate 9,109 downwards.
GTGATTTTCCACTTTATAATTTGTTCACCTTGAGCAAATGATTCAATAGCATTGGAATTTATTTCCTGTACTTTATTGGTATTGAAATATGATGCATGCTTTTTAACATCACCTTTTTATGAAATGATTTCCTAAATGATTATAAGGACCTTACAAAATTTTGCATCTTTAGACTCTATTTTCTCTTCCATCCCTCGTTCCCCCATATTGCCCAAAATAATAAAGAAAAGTGAAAGAAGATACCAGAGAATAAAAAGAAAGTCAGAGAAGGATAGAAATAAATGTAGAAAGATTTTAAAAAAACATAAGAGAGGGGTAGAAAACAATGGCCTAAAGGAAGTGAAGAACAAGTTAGGGTAGTATAGGAAAAGAAAGACAACATCAGGAAGTTATTGCATGCCATTTAACACGGGGTCACAGCATCCCAAGGATAGCTTACTTTTGTGCTTTTCCTTCTGCTCAACCAGGTAGCTAAATAAAAATTACTTTCTATCAATAGTATGGATAGATATAATATTTTTATTTTATTTGTTTTAAAAATATATTTCATTGATTAGGCTATTACAGTTGTTCCAATTTTTCCCCCTTTGCCCTTCTACCCAGTACCCTCCTTCCCTCCAGCAATATACCCCTTAGTTCATGGCCATGGGTCATGCATATAAGTTCTTTGGCTTCTCCATTTCTTATACTATTCTTAACCTTCCCCTCCCCACACCCAACTGATAACCCTCCAAATGATCTCCATATCTATGATTCTGTTCCTTTTCTGGTTTTCTGCTTAATTTGTTTTTGTTTTGTTTTTTAGATTCAGTTGTTGATAGTTGTGTTTGTTGTCATTTTAATATTCATAGTTTTGATCTCCTTCTTTTTCTTAAATAATTCCCTTTAACATTTCATTTGATAATGGCTTGGTGATGATGAACTCCTTTAACTTTACCTTGTCTGGAAAGCACTTTATCTGCCATTCCATTCTAAATGATATCTTTACTGGATAGTGTAATCTTGGTAATAGGTCCTTGTTTTTCATGACTTTGAACACTTCTTGCTAGTCCCTTCTTGCCTGAAAAGTTTATTTTGAGAAATCAGCTGATTGTCTTATTGGAATCCCTTTGTAGGTAACTAACTCTCTGCTTTTCTCTTGATGCTTTTAAGCTTCTCTGTTTGTCTTTAACTTCTGGCATTTTAATTTTGATGTGTCTTCTTGTGGTCTTCTTGGAGACCAACTTGTTTAAGACTCACCATGCTTCCTAGACTTGTATGTCTATTTCCTTCATTAGATTAAGGAAGTTTTCTTTCATTATTTTTCAAAGAAGTTTTCCATTTCTTACTTTTCTCTTCACCCTCTGGGATCCTATGATTTGGATGTTGGCACATTTGGAGATGTCCCAGAGTCTTCTTATTCTCTCCTCATTTTTTTGAATTCTTGTTTCTTAATTTTGTACTGGTTGACTGTTTATTTCTTCCTTATGTTCCAAATCATTGATATGAACCCCAGCTTCCTTCCCTTCACTGTTGGTTCCCTGTGGATTTTGCTTTATTCACTTAATGTAGCCTTTATTTCTTCCCTTATGTTTTTGCCATACTCAATGAGTTCTCTGAGCATCCTGATCACCAGTGTTTTGAACTCTGCATCTGATCATTTGGCTATCTGTGTTTCATTTAGTTCTTTTTCTGGGGTTTTGAAAGAACAGATTCTTTCATTTGGGCCATATTTCTTTGTCTCCTCAATTTGGCAGCCTCCCTGTGTTTATTTCTGTATATTAAGTAGAGCCACTTTGATTCCCTGTCTTAGCACACCTGTTAAGTTGTATGGGGGCAGAGTCTTAGGTATTTACCAGAGTGGGGCAAACCACCTCACCACTTTGTGGCACTGTGTGGGGGAGAGGGGTTGGAGAGGGAACAATGCTGCTGCCTGGATTCTGCAAGCCCCGTTTCACCCACTGGCCCTGCTTGCCCCATTTCACCCACTTCCCATATGTAACCAGTGCCCTTCTACCTATTTCCTTGGTGGTGATTCCTAGAGTGGGTGGGTTTGCATGTATTCTAAGTCCTTGTGGGTTCTGTAAATGGACTCTCCTGAGAAACTGGCAGTTTCTTCCAAGACCCAAACTGCCCCTGGTGTTTACAGCCAGAAGATATGAGGCTTTCTTTTCCCAGTGCTGGAAATTTGTGCTGCATGGTCTGGCCTGGGACTTGATCACTCACTCCCAATGTATCCCTCCTGATTTTTATCCACTGCATGTAAATGTGGGACCACCCATTCCATTGCCTCTGTTGCTGTCTCTCTGTACCACACTGCTTCCTCTTCACCCTGACTCCCCTTCACCACCCCTCCTACCTGTCTGGATGAATATGGCTTCTTTAAATCCTTGGTTGTTGGACTTCCATACAGTTTAATTTTCTGGCAGTTCTGGCTGTTTTTTTTTAGGTTGTAATTCTTCTTGTGTTTGTGCGAGAAAGAAAAGCATGTCTTCCCATGCCTTCATCTTGACTGGAAGTTTAGATATAATATTTTTAGATAATCTAAGTTCATGACTTAGATCTTAGTTCATACCTTTAAGATAGGGTTTGAGAACTGGAGAGAGGTAAGGAACAGAGTTGTTCAGAGCAATTTATGTAATAACACATTAGTTTAAGGTGGATTCATAAGACTTTTACTAAAATAAGCATCATTCTTGAGCTAGAGACTCAACTATACCATAGTTCTTCCTGAGTAGATTAGCAGGTAATCTCATTGTTCCTTGATTCCTTGCAACTAAACTCTGAGAACTTGAAAAATTATATGGAAGATGATGATCAAAATATGTACCAAGAATAGTGGTTCTTAAACACTTTTCATTAGAGTCTTCTGGAGAGCTGTTAAAAATTCAGATACCTGGGTACTATCCACAAGCAAGTAAACCTCAGGGTTTCTGAGGATGAATCCAGTGTATCACTATTTGAAAAAATTATCACATAATTATTCTGTTCCCCAGGACTGATTCTCATTCACTGAAGGTAATCCGTGCCCCTATTCCTACATTTCCTCAGTAACATCTAGCTCCTAAAAGCAACTGTCCCTTTTCCCAGAAACTATAATCTTTGAGTAGAGTCTTCTATCAGAATTCTGCCTTTATGATTTTTATCAAATATTTGGGAAGAATTTGTTTGAAGTATGCTCATCAGGCAAGCTGCTCACAATGATAATTGAAATAGTGAGACTTTTTGGGGGGCAAAATGGTCATCAATAGTAGTGACAGTTTGAGTAGACACACTGAAAAATGGCAAGGTATAGCAGTAGGTTATTTATGCTTTTAATTTAGTATTATAAAAACACGTTCCAAGTTTTCCTCTTTGTTAGCAATTGATGGTTTAGTGGCTGAGGCTACTATTAGAAAAGAAATAGATTGTTTTATTAGGACATATCAGCTATTTCTTTTACTAACTGGCTTGTTAATAATGCTTTCAAGTGAATCATTTATATCAGCATATACACATGATGTTATTTCGCCCTATTAAAACCGAAGTTTTTCTTGACCCCATATACTTAATTCTAGTGACTCTCTCATTTTTCTGATGCTCTCTATAGCAAAACTTCTTTAAAAATTATTTTCTTTTGCTGATCTGTTTCTCTGATTATTTTCTCCTGAACCAACTCACCCTCTCAGAACTCCATTGAAGTTGTTATTGTTAAGTTCATCAATCACATATACAGTGTTACATCAAATGACCTTTTACTGACCTATCAACATTTTAAGACAGAGTTGATCTCTATGTCCTCCATGATATGTTTCGTTCCCCTGACTTCAAAGACTCAATCCGTGCTTACACTTTTCCTCACACCTCATCACTAATCACCTTTTCCAATTTTTTTTACTTTGCTTTTCCCTTCTCTTTTCCCCAATCTCTGAATGCTCCAGATCTCAGTCCTAAGACCTGTTCTCTTTGCCCCTCACTTGCAAACCTTGGTGATTTCACTCAGAGCATTGACTTCAAAAACAATCTTCATTCCTGTGACAATCAAATTTATGTCTCACCTGGATGTTTCATCACTCAGCACCAACAACTAGTTGTGTAATAGTTATAGTAAGCATAATATGTTCCAATACGAACTCCTGTTTACTGCACTCCTGAATTTGATTCTCCTTCAGTGTACGCTGTCTCTTTAAATGGCAACTCCATTTTCCCAGCTATCTAGGTCAGCAACCTTAGAGCCCTCCGCTCCTCTTTTTCTCTCACATCCCACACCCAATCTGCCAGCTAAATATTTGTATCTCTGCATTCAAAATATATCCAGAAAATGGGTACTTCTTACCTCCTCCATTGCTGAAATTTTGGTACCATAGCCTCTTGTCTCAATAGCCTTCTAAGTATTCCTTTTTTTCCTGCCCTTGTTTCCTGTTTCTATTCTTAGCCCAGCAAACAAAGTGTTTCCTGAAAGCATCATCAATCAAACCATACCTCTCCTTACCATCTCACTCAGAGTAAAAGTCTACATCTAATAAACGGTTTGTAAGACCCTCATCTCTTATCCTCCCCAAACCCTTGCTCATTCCCATAAATTTCTATTGGCTCTTTACTCTTCTTAGTCATACCAGCCTTGGTGCTACCTCAAGGCTTTGAACTTACTATTACTTTTGCCTGGAATGCTCTTTCCCAGACATCAACATGACTTTAATCCTTGTTCAGCTCACCGTTCCAGTGAACTCTTGCCTGGAAACCTATTCAAAACTGAAACCTTCTTCTGTCTTCAATACTTTTCCTCCCTTTTATGTTTTATTTTCCTCTATAGTAATTGTCATCATTTAATACACAGAGATCTTACGTAACTTATTTTCTATCTTTCTCAATTAGAATGTAAGCTCCTTAAGGACATGTATTTTATTTTATTTTATTCAGGCTGTATTCCTCGTGCCTCAAGACAGTGCCTGGCAATTGCAAAGTGATTAATACATTTTTTTGTAACGGAATGTCCTTTATATAGCATCATCACTAGATCCCTAGCACTGAAATTTATAGTATTCAGTCAGAGACTTTACACTGATTTTCCTATCTGAATTTCTTTCTTCATTCATTCATTCATTCATTCATTCATTTAACTTTATTGGGGTGACATGGTTAGTAGGATCACATAGGCTTCAAGCATATATTTCTATGACATAAGGCATGTGTATTGCACTGTGTGCCCACCACCCACAGCCAGATCATCTTCTGTCACCATGTATTAGACCCCTTCCACCACTACTCTCACTCCCTTTCCTCTGGTGGCCACCACACTGTGGTCTGTGTCTGTGAGTTTCAGTTTTCTATCCCACATATGAGTGAAATCATAGGAAAAGAAACAAGAGAAAATTCTGGGGACATACACATTTTTTCTAACTTTCAGTGCACCTACTTGCACGCCATAAAGTTTCCACATTGCCTCCATGCTGTGTTTACAGTTAGATGACAGTGTTGAAGATTACATAGAAATATGCCAAATGAAGCTTAAAAAAGAGTGTGCAATGTGTTTTGAAATCCATAACTCTCATTTCCTGCTGTGCTTAACTTCAGAACCCAGAGCTATTATTAAACTTTAAAAAATGTTTGTTCTTTTGTCTGGGCATCATATTACAACTGTGTACGTATGTATGTATGTATTATGTGTGTATGTATGTATGTATTTACTTATTTAGTGTGTGGAAATGAAAATAACACTAAAGTCTTTTTATCAAGTTATACTCAAGTGACCCTGTTCTTGAGAATTTTCTACCTTGGTTCCTACTGTCAGACGAGCCCAGCTGAACTTACTATCAATGTAAGAACTAATTGAGAATATTTTTGAGATGGTATTTTCATCAAGCTCTTAAAGATGACTGGAAGTTCCTGGTACTGTATATTAACGGCTTCTGTGGTTCAGACACAGATGATCTAGTTGTGATGGCTTCCGAGGGCAGAAGGGATGCCTAGGAGCCAGTTGGTCAATATTGATTTGTCAGGTGTAAGAAAAACTGTTCTGTTGTCGCTGTTGTCAGCATGTTCCCTGATTGTATAATGCAGGTGAAGCCCTATTTAGGTCGTGGGGACAGTTTCATGTTGCCTGTGTAGTGGGGACAGTTGTACCTGACTGTGTAAAGTGATGTCATGTATTATTGTGTTCAAGGGAGTTAGTAAGAGGTGGCAAGTTTGAAAGATGACTTTCATTACACCTCCTCTTTCAGTTGCTGAAATCATATTGAGAAACTATGACTTTGTTCAAGAACTTTTAATATTTTGTTTAAGTCTAGCAGCAGTTTCTGTGGGTTGGATCTGAAGAAAATAAATGTGGTAATTTCTATGGTCACTTTTTACTTAAGAATCAGCAAAAATATTGTGGGAATATTTGCAAGCTTCCCAAATTTACCCACCAAGGGGGAGGGAATAAGTGGAGCATCCGACACCATGTTGCTGTGCAGTATGTGCCAACATGGAAGAACAATGTACACAAAACTTACTAACCTTCCTGGCTTTTCATTTTCTGCTTCATGAAGTGTGGGGACACAGTTATGAAGATCAAATTTTGCCAGCCTCTTTTTAATTCTCTATCTGTATTGATTCTTGTAAAGCATGCCATATTCTTAATGACCAAAGATATCTTTTAGGTGCCATGAAAAAAATGACCCGCCATAGCTTGTTTGAAGGGGTTACCATGAAAATCACAGTAATCTAACATACAATTACATAGTGCTCAGACTTTTAATTTATAATAAAGGATTAGTTTGTAATTTCTGGAATCTCACTATGTTATGTGTATTAGCTACAATGCCAGACATAGCCAAGAGTAATTGCAAACTCCCAGACTGTTTTTGCTCTGAATGTTTACTAACTAGAAGCACATTTGGAAATTTTGCCTCAGACAGGGGTCTTGCCAAAGTAAGAACATGCTTATAAGGGTTGTTGCTCTTGACATTGAAGCAATTCTAGCAAAACAAAAAGAGATTATTGGTAGGAGCAAAAGAAAGTTATACCAGAGGCAGTTCTGGGTAAAAGTATAGACATCCTTTAAAGAATCTAACATGGATTTATTTGTAGTTTGTGGGTTCAGTCTAAGCATATTTAAAGGTCCTCAAACAATGAAGATATAGTCGAGTTAGGAGTTAGGTGGACACTAACAAGTGCAAACAGTTAGAAAAGCAAATTTTACTTAGGCCACAATTTTGTCTGGAATTTACCTGGAAGTAATTAGTATCAAATACATTTTCTAGACTGGGTAGAAACAACATATTAGGTGAAAACAGACTATTTCAGGATACAACAATGGATATTCAAGACTATTTTAGAAGTGTAATAAAACCATATACATAGAATTGATTTATTCTTTGCCAAAACATGTAACATTTAACAAAAATAAAGACGCATGCTTTTTTGTTACATTAACTTCATCTAGAGAATGATATTGTAGAGGAGTCAGCCATAGGATAGAGGTGATATCAGATAAAAAATTATAACTGCATCAAAAAGATTCCTACTGAGTCTCCAAAGAGACCATTGGGAGCTTGGTGATGTTTGGCCAGCTAAGATACACTGTATCACAAATGTAATCTCCATGATATCAGTGATTTGAATGACTCATCACTCTCAGAAAAATCATGTTTTTTTGGTGCATATTCAAATTACTTATATAAATACATGTTCATATGGAAGTTCAACGTTACATGATTTTAGGTGTGTTTTTACGTTATAACATAAGCCTGGCAAATCAAATATCCTGGATTTCACTTTAATGACTTTAAACTTAATTTTGTTCTTTTTATACTTACTTATATAACATAGAACACTGCTTTTTTTTTCTTTTTTAAGAGAATAATTTCAGAATTCCACATTACAAAGGTTATGGTTTCTTTTTTTAAACAACAGAATGTCAATATGGTAATATTCAGGTATATTGAGGTTCAACCCAAGAATATGACATTGTGGTATATTATTCTCTTTTTTCTTTTTTATTGTTATTTTATTAGAGTTGTTCCAATTTTCCCCCTTTGCCCTCTTCCACCCAGCACCCCCTCCACTCCCATAGTCAATCCCCACACCATTGTCCATGTCCATGGGTCATTCTATTATTCTTTTTCTTAATCCATACAGCTTAGGCTGCTTGTGCAAGGTACAATATCTCAATCATAACATTTCAGATCATTGTCTGTTTTTCATCTTTTCCAGCTCTAAGTACTTAGGGTCACTATCCACCCATTATCTCTCTCAAGTTGCAACATCTTAAATATGGATCATCATATGAAAAGTGAAATTTTACATTTAGCACAATAGTCATTTACAAATGTCTTACCACTTTTATTATCTTGATGCTTTTATCTCACCCCTTTTTTTTCTGATCCAAAATGCCTGAACTTAAATTTTCTCCTTAAATTTTTGTTTTTATTTTTTATTGACATTACGGTCCTCTCTCTGCTATATAAGTACACAATTTTAAAGTTGCTTTGATTACTCTCATTTCTGTGAACTCCTCTGATTTGTGACCAAGATGTTCCAGTATTACCAACTAAACCTATGAAAGAGCCTCTTGTACCTTTTCTTTAGTTTTAATACCATAACCTCATTTGAATTTCATGACTTTTCACCTCATCTGCCATAATAATCTCTAAGCTGAACTTTGTCTTTATTTTTCCCTCACCTCCAATTTGTTGTATATCACAGGCTTAATATAGTAGTCATTAATCAAGTATTTCAATAGTCTCCTATTTTTAAGGCGTGGCATTCCTCAACTGAGGCATCAAGTAAGTATGTTTTTCTCCTAGAAACTATAAAAATTGCTCTATAGCAATTTTTATAGCTTCTAACTCCATTCCTGTTTAATGAATGAATTTAGTAAAGTATGCATCATTAAATCAAGTCTATATGCTGAGTTCTGAACAGGATACATGGGTAAACACCTTTCCTGCCCTCAAGAAGCTTCATAGTATTCCAAGAAAGATTAATATATAATCACACAAGTATAAAAATGTATTTTTAAAAATTCCAAATAGGTTCAAAGAAACTACTAAATAACCTCCATTTATTTATTTCACAAATATGTATTGAGTGATCACTCTGTACCTGTCACTGTTCTGGATGCTAGGGATCAACAAAGCATGTCTTGCCATAATGGAACTACTATTCC
>PVKM010019836.1:6613-23967 GCA_004027735.1 Carollia perspicillata | reverse complement strand
TTGGGAGATGAAGAAAACACTTTCTGAAGAAGTGCATTGAGTTGCGACTTAAAAAACAGGGCAAGCGTGCCTACATCCAGGGCGCTGGTTCTCAGGCAGAGGAGACAGCGAATGCAGTGCCTCGAGTGGGGGCCAGCTTAGTCTGTCTTTGAAACAGAAAGAGGTGCCGTGTAGCTGGTGCTTAAGGAACAAAAAGAGGCAGACGACAGGGTGGCGACGCATCATGCAAAGCTTCACAGAGGCCAAGGTAAGGGACTTGAGTTCTTTTTTTACCATCATGAGAGCTTATCAGATGCTTTTAAATTGGTGAGTGACAGTACTAGAGCTATATGCAGAAAGCGCTGCAGGAAAGGAAGAGTCTACCCTCCCCTTCAGTAGTTCAAGGCCTTATTCTATACAGCACACTTCCAGTCCTTAGTTGCCAACCCACATCACACTTGCAATGACAGAAGAAGCCTCTTCTCTCTCATTTCCCATGGTCCCTTTGCATCTAACCCAGCCTCAAGTCAGCAACTTCCTTGAACCCTTCTACCAGAACCCTTTTTCTCACACATGGCCTAGGACAAAGGATTTTTTTTTTAACTTCCCTTGATCCATTTTCTCTGTTTCTTCATTTTGCCATTTCTCTAGGAGCTCCCTCCCTTCACCTTCTCATCACCTAAAGTCTCTAACCCTCCTGAAAAGCAGGAAGCTCACAACCACAATCCCAACTAGATTCTCAGCACAAATCCCAAAGCAGCTGGAGTGTAACTACCAGATGGGTGATTACTTACTCTTCATATATGATATGGGGAGGAAGGGTTACATTGCTTACTTTGCCTCTTGCTTCCCTCTTGCCCCAACCAAGATTAAGAATTACACATATTGTCCCATTTCTTGCCCTTGTGTTGATGCCCTTTTATTGACTAATCTCAGCCTTGGTGACATTCAGATAAAGTTACTAAAGTTTCTTGTCCATTCTTTCAAAACAAAAACAAACAATTAAAAATTAATAGGCCGCTCACCATCAGGTAATTGAGACATAGATTCTTGTCCTCTGAGCCATGAGAAATAGTAACGAGTATAAAGAAAGCACGAGCCCTGGCTGGTGTGGCTCAGTGGATTGAGCATCAGCCTGTGGACCGAAGAGTCATCAGTTCCATTTACAGCCGGAGCACATGCCTGGGTTGCAGGCCAGGTCTCCAGTAGGGGGCGCGTGAGAGGCAACCACACATTGATGCTCCTCTCCCTCTCTTTCTCCTTCCCTTCCCCTCTGTCTAAACATAAATAAAGTCTTAAAAAAATAAAAAGAAATATGATATGCAAAAGATCCCATGGGAATGGTGTTCTTAGTGAAAGGAATATTCTTCATTCAAAACAACATTTGAAAATGCTCCTTATGTCCTAGTGACACACAGATATGCTTTCAAAGCATGACCTACAACTTTATCTATAACTGCCTTTTTTCTTCAATTATTACTTTTCTTCTTACCGAAAAGGCAATACATGTTCATTATAAAATACTTAGAAAATAGTGTTGATAAATAAGAGGGAAATAACACTCCAGTTTCCTATACCCAAAAATAACCACTGTTAACACCTTGAAACAAATTTTTTTAGGTGGACAAAAAGATGCACAGTTGACTGATAGAAAGATTGATAGACAGGTAGATGATGGATCTTATGAAGTTCATTTGTTAATGAAATGGGAGTCATGCTCCACATGTTACCGTAAACCTACATTTTTCACTTTATAAATAAAATAGATATTTTTATATCAATAAATGTTTACCTATAAAATATTTTAAAATTAATTTGCTCTTTTTTCCCAGAACCTCCCTTCTTTGTGTCGTTATCTGCTGCTCTGTGCTTATTATCTCCACTTCCCACCCCATGGACAACTCTTGGACAATGGGTAAGCACATCCCCAGAGAGACTTCCCTTTTGGTATGTTCAGACCCACTGGGGTACAGTGGGGAATCCCCAGGGACCCTTGGATCCTCCTTCAGCCCCACCTCTAGCTGTATCATTGGGTAAGTTCCTTTTCCTCTCTGCATCACGGGTTACATTCTAAAGTTAAATATGAATGGTATCCCTTATTTACACCAGTATTCCTTCCTAACACTGTACAAAATTAGATTATGTATCTTCCAATTATAAAGGACACAGTTTTCCTGTTCCATCTGGTCTAATGAACATGAGCACTCACTAATTAACGGATGCAGATTGATCATAAAATTCCAGACTTAAACAGTATAAGCTAAATTGCCCTTGAGAATGACTCAGACAATCTTCAGATGCTGATGTAGTGGGTACAGGGGGGAGGCAGGGAGGAAGACCTGGCTCATTGCTATTACTACTTCTGATCAACAGCCCACTTAAGGACCGTGTATAACATGGAGAAATACATCCAGAAGATGAAACAGAGTAGCAGAAAAGCACTGAAATCCCCGAAGACTCAGGAGTTTCACATCTGGACAAATGACATCATCAGGATTTCACTCAGAATGGAATAGAATATGTGTCTCTGATTGCTAAACTGAAACGTTTAAATTGCCCTTTACCAGCTGCTTGACATTATCAGGGAAGAGGAAAAGGCCTTCTCTAACAAGAATTTAGGGAGGGAATGAGACAAATCTTCCTAATAACAACTAGAATATTTCAAAATTATCATACAATAGCAAAAAGAGGGAGGGGGTGAGGAAGGGAAGGACAACCAAAATGAAAGAATAAGGGACCAGTTAAATAAATTGCTACTTTTATACAATGGGCTACTAAGCAACCTTCAAAATAATGGTTGTATAAATCTTATAAGTTGTTCAGAATCCACAGTTAAGGTAGGAAAAAAAACAACTAAAAATCAGCATGTGTAATGTGATTCTTTTTTAAAAAAGGAAAAGTCTATATTTATACCTTAGTAACAAGATCTATGTTTGGGTACTAGGATAATAAGCACATCTTTTTCTTAAATATATTTCTAACTTTTACTTGTGCTAAAAATTATGGAAATTCTACAAATTAAATGCCTCTATATTTTTCTTCTATGAGCCTTTTCTGCTAAAGGCTATTTCCCTCTTCCCTGTTCATCTGGGGGATAACTTTAAAAGCTTCTTTACCTCTAGCTCTTCTATGAGTATCTTTTATTATTCTTACTTTTAACTTGTTTCTCTCTTTTCTGGTCTTTTCTTATGTCTCTCTCCAAATCACTCAATCTCTGAGTTGAAAGAGGCATTAGATTTTATGAATTCCAACCTCCAAATCTGTATCAAGTAAGATGCAGATCGGTTAAGAAGTGGACAAGCTCAACTCAACTGTCGAAATCAGGGTTCAACAAACTATCACCTAAGTGGCAGATACTGCCAGCTGCCTGTTTTTATAAAGTTTTACTGGCACACAAACATGCTCATTTGTTTACATATTGTCTATGGCTGCCTTCTCGCTACAGTTACAGAGTGCCCTACAAAGTCTAAAGTATTTACTCTGTGGCCCTTTAAAGAAAAAGTTTGCCAATTCCTGGTCTAAACAACAAAAGATTTGATTACTTCACAAAGCCATGGGAAATCCAGGATTTAGCAATTCAATGACGTCACCAAGAATCTAGTTCTTTCCAAATATCCACTATTCCATCCTCACTGTGTCACCTTTATCCCCAGATCAGCTTCCCTCTTAGTTACAAAATGGCTGCAGTGGTTTCAGGCATCCTATGCTGACCTACGCCATGTCCAACAAAAGAAGACACCACCTTTCTCTTTAAAGACAGGTAAGCTATCTTTAAAAAGGAGGGAAGCTTTTCTCTCTGGGGACAGCATATTCCACCTGACATCTCATTGGTCAAATTTCATCAGCTGATATCACATGATCACTCCTAAACCATTCAAGAGACTGGAATTTCTTGTGGTTCAGACTAATCAGTGTACTAATGAGCTAAAGCTAGAGATGTGCTCTGATAGGTGAAGTATCCCATAGGGGCTGGATTTTGTGTAACACAGTACCCAAATTACAGTGACCTGAAGTGGAACCCATTGTTTTTTCATGATACAAGAAGTCTGAAAGAGATCCGGGACTGGTTCAAAGGTTTGAAGATATAATATCCAATAATTATTCCCACCACAAAAAAGGAAATGACAGTTATGTGAACTGAGGAAGGTGCTAATTACTGCTATAATGGAAATCATATGAAAATATATAAATATATCAAATCAACACGTTACACACTTTAAATTTCTAGTGTTATATACCAAACCTATTTCCCTTTTTTTAAGAGAGGCTGAAAATACGGTTCTTTAGCTGGAATTTTTATTTCTCATACCCAAATTAAATTTCTGTGGGTAAAAATTGATGTTGGGTAGGCAGCTAGAAGTCTGTGCCAGAGGTGGATCCTTAAACACACTCAAGGTTTTGAGCAAAAGAAACAGGGAATGAGGCCTGGGTAGCTAATCCACAATATTTACTACATCCAGTGAAGAAGTGAATAAAATCCTTGATAGTATCTCCAGTAAATAATTATATTTTACTATTTATTCATCTCATACTGTTCCATCTAGACAAGAAAAGAAACTGTAAACAAAGCTCTTGCTTCCCTCTCTTTTGATAGAGAATTTCTCAACTGCCCTGGGAATTAACGTCCCCTTGTCCTCTGCACACGTTGGTTTAATGATACTGCAAAAGAAAAAAAAAAAATCCTTGACCATGTCCTTTTCTTTTGGATTCCTCATTTGATCCACCTCCTGGGCATACTGTTCCTTAATTAACATTTGGGATGAAAGGTGATACAGAAACACCAGTGTCACAAAAAAACAAACTGAGAATATTTTCTTCATGACGCACAGCAATTTTCAGCCCTGAATGGCTACCCATGCCATTAGAGATAATGTTTAAAAATCATTTCAATTTCATTCATTCCATCTGACAACTTAGTTTTGAGATGGTTCTTTAAATATTTAGTAATTGCTCGAGACATTTCCCTTTATTATAATTCTGTGGTCAGACTCCCCTGGCTCTTTCATCAGTCCCAGGGTCTGGAACAAACAGAGTCAGTTAATTTCCAGGCCAACGTCAAGTCATGTGACCTCTACTCCAATTTCCTGAAGGTCAAATGAAGTGCTCAGTTGAAGGAGGCCTGTGCATTCCTGTCCTTCCCTTTCACCACCCATGTGACGCCTGCACCTCCACCCACGCACACCCTCCCAATCACATCAAGCTGGGCTTCTCTTAATCATCATCAGGGAGACAAAAAGGTATAGCTTTGAAGCATCAAGCCACAATTTCACACTCCATTTGCACAAGAAGGCCACTAATGTGCTGTTTGCTTTTCAGCAAGCATCTCTGCAGTCATCAAGAAAATGTATTTTGGCACACCTCCCAGGGCATGGGAGCTATTTATGAGAGCTTGTCTGGAAGAGCCTACACACAACACTAGAATGTCCACTGCCCCCTGCAAACTGGAGGTGGCCCAGAGACATTTGGGAGCAGACCAGGAGAACTTAGACATGTGAGAAAGGTGAGGGTAAAACACTCTTCACTTATTTCAACCCTGCCTTCCTCTCTACCAACCCAGTCCCCCTTGCCAGGCACCTGCAGGGTCCGCCCTTTACCAGCTCTCTCCTAAATCACTTGCTGGTATTGAGTCTGATGGTGATGACCCACGCCACATCCGGCTTTTCTCTGCACTCTCAATTCGCCAACTTAGACTGAAAAAACTGTCCCTGGCCATCTCTCTTCCCTACCAGCAGAAAACACCCTTCCCAGGTACTTATCACCTGAAACATTCAAAGTTGCAAGAGAAAGAGAGGCCAAGTAATCACCTTTGTCACACGACTGTCACCATAATGCCAACACTTCCTGAGCTCTGCGCTCTTGCTATTCTAGCCACTAAGAAGCAATTTATAAGTACGATCATTTCCATTCAAATTCTAATTATTGAATACCGACTATGTGCTAAGCATCAAAAACTGGGAAGAATTCCTTCTCTGGGGAAACTTGCAGTCTACCGGGCTCACTGAAACAAACAAGCTGCACATACATGTTCAGGGTCCGACAGAAGTAATGCCCACCTCAGTGTGCTTGGTAGAGTAATAATACAGATGTAATAATTTAAACTTTTAATTTGAACATTTCACCTAAAATGTCATAGGGTGTGCTTGACTGTGATAGTGCTAGGTTACAGAATTACATGCTTATGATTTTGTAATAAAAAGAGGCGTGATTTGTGCCGGGCCCTGTTTATGTTAAATGTTAGGATGGTAGTGTGCCTGTGTAGCTAGATAGGCACACAGAGAAGAGGCACTTCAGAAGGCCAAGAAATTAGAAGATACTTCCTGGGGAAGAATATATATGATGAGTTATATCTAGAAGAAGGTATAAGAGCCTTTTCAGTCAAGTGAAAAAAAAAAGGTATAGGGCAGAGAAATTAACAGGAACGAAGGTTCAGAAGCAAGAAACCCAAGGAGAGGGGGGAAACAGACAGCCTGTACTACAGGAGTGAGTATGTGAGACCAGGAGTGAAATGAGATGAAGCAAGAAAGAGGAGCGAGGGCCGGGTCAGAGAAGGCCTCGTATACCATGTCGAGGAACACAGATTTTATTCCACACTGGGGAGTCACTGAGGGGGTTTTAGCAGGGCAGCTATATGATGAGACTTATGCTTTAGATGGGTCACTCTGGTACCTGAGAAGGGGATGGATTTAAACGAGGAAAGACAGGAGCCGGTGGCAGTTCAGAGGCTGTGGCACAGAGCAGAAAGGAGGTTATGAGCGCAGGCATCATGGAGACAAAAGGAGGGAATGGATTGGAGAAAATATGTGGGAGGAAAAACTGGCAGGATTTGGTGATTATCTGGACCTATGGAGTGAAAAAATAGATGGAGATTGAGATGACTCCCACATCAGTGACTTCTGTGACTATGGACGCAAATATAAAAGGAGGAGTTGGTGTGAGGAGGAGAAAAGATACTGTGTTTGGTTTTGTGCATATGGAGTTTTAGAAGATGCTTATAGGACAACTCAGTGGATGTGTCCAGACAGTAAATGGCTACTGGAATGTAGAAGTGGGGGATGCGATCAGGACAGGAGGAGAAATATGAGTTATTTGCCTACAGGGGTTATTAAAACCATGACACAATATGGAGTCATTTTATCAAAATATGTAACACAAGAATAAAAGTAAAACCAGTTTGGGGAGGGCTGGGAAAGACCACTGCTCACGGGAAAAGCAAAAGAAGAACAGCCCACGAAAGGCAGAGAGGAGGAATAAATGGAATGAGAGAAAGATAATCAGGACAGAGCGACAGAACAGAAGCCAGGGACATGGGAGAGTTTCAGGAAGATGACTGGATATACAGAGAAACAAAGCAAATTTAACACATATATTTACCACCTTTCTCTCAAAACAATAAAAAAGGACCATAAAAATGTTTTTAATTTATAAATGCACACAAAAAAGTACAGATTAGGAGATACAAGCAGACTGGACATGTCAACAAAGTTTCAGAAATTGTTAGGGAGATGGGCAAGTATCACTGACTTAACAGGCCAGAGGAAACTAAAACATGTTTACATGGGTTTGGGGTGGGGTCAAAAAATACAGGAAAAAAATCTATTTCTACAGCACACTCAGGAACTGGAGAGCAACTGCCTTTGCAATTCCAAGTACAACTGTGTTGAAAGCAGAGAGTTTGAAAGTTGGTATAAAGAAGAATTAAACTGATGCCCCACAGCTGGTGACATCCCTGCCCCACCCCAACCCAAGATTCAACCTTGAATATCTGAAGAAGCTAAACAAGGGAGTTTCTGATCTGAAGAACAACAGGTCTGGATGACAGTAGGAGAAAGGAACCCCACTGGAAAGAGAACTAATCGGTGGAATTCTGGTACTAACTATGAGACTCCTATCTTCTCTTTCTTCCTGGCTCTCAGAATTCTGGCAGCCCTCCTCATCGTCTCCCCCCACACACGTACCCTGTAACACACACACACATCTCAGGCAGGAGATAGAGGTCCCTTTTTCTGTGGGAAACTGGCTTACAGAAGAGAAAAGAACTATGCGGACTGACAACAGAAGATGCACCAATGAAAATGGCAAGTCATCATCTCATCAGCCTTCACTGAAGCTCTGTCTGCAAGATTGGAAAGTGTCCAATCACTTCCAAACACTTTTCTATAATTGGAGTGGGCAGTTGGTGATCATCCCACATCTGAGGAAAGCACCTACTGTGAAAAACAGAGTCTAAACAATTTTTTTAAGATACCTAGAGGAAAAAGAGGCAATGCAGTAAAACTTTACACAGATATAATCAATATCTTCAAAAGATGAAAGAAGGTATTGCATTAGTGAGGAGAGTGGGAAGTGGTGAAGGTTTATAACAGATAAAACCCAAACCTAGACCTTGGACCTCTAGCCCAAATTGCAATAAAATTCATTTTTGTCATTTGAGCCACACAGTCCATGGTATTTTGTTATGTCAGCACTGGCAAACAATACAGGGTGGGCGGGGCAGTGTTTCCTGGTGACTTCGAAGACTATGTGACCTGAGAGGAAAGAGAGGCAGCATGCCCATCTTTAAAAAACTGGTAAAAATTGGAAAGAGTTGTTATTTAAGACTGTTTCATTTAAGGTTTGCCCTCTTAAACATAAATGCCCTGGGGACAGATGACGTAGTGACTATTAGACATATTCCAGGTCAGTTATTCTCAACCAAGGGCGATTCTGACCCCCAGAGGCTAGTTGGCAATGTATGCAGACATTTTTGTTGTCACACCTGAGAGACAGAGATGCTATGGGCAGCTAGTGAGTAGATGCCAGGAATGCTACAGTGCACAGGGCAGCCCCACAGCAAAGAATTATCCAGCCCGAAATACCAATGCTGGGCAGGTTGCAACACTGCACTCTTCGTGGATCAGAATCACATTCCTAACACAGTGTCAGGTTCTACAGATTATAAAATCCAATATATGTGGAGAGACTAAGATCCACAAAGGCAAATTCGAGCAATTATATTGAGAGATTCATGTTCAAAACAATGCCAGCCTTGGCCAGGTTGTCCTTCTAAAAAGGCAGGATAGTGAAAGGACTTCGGACTCAAAATTGAGGTCAAACTCCAACTGTATAGCTGTGTGATCTTAAAGAAGTTATTCGTGAGCCTCAGAAAATGGAGGGGAAATGCCTTAAATTAGTGTGTGGCTAAAAAACAGACATCACATCTAAAATGTTCATTGCATATAAAACACTCTGCCACAGAGTAATAATAGCTATCATTTTTTTAATGCTGACTATATGCCAGACATGTCTCTAAGTGCTTTACAAGAATTAACTTATTTAATCCTCACAACAACTTTGTGGTACCTACTATTATTATGTCCATTTCACAAGAGGAAAATCTAAAACTAGAGCTGTCCTTCAGAACTAATCCTCATCATCCTCATTAACAATAAAAAATACATAGTAAGCATTCATTACCTATTTGAGCTTTACCTAGTTCCTGGAAACAGTTCAGTTTCTACTTTCCTCTACAAAAAAAAAAAAAAAATCCCATAGAATGCTTACCAGCTTTCAAAGTGAAACAAATGTCTAAATGGGAAGGAAGTTTCCTCTCTTGGTTTTACCCAAAGGGACAACCTCTTCTTGGCACTTTTTCTATAAAAGATTTCTCCTACAATTGCCAGTTTTACTACTGCATTAATAATGGGCTTCCTACCCTGGCTGGTGTAGCTCAGAGGATTGAGTGCAGGCCTACGAACCAAAGCATCACCGGTTTGATTCCCAGTCAGGGCACATGCCTGGGTTGCAGGCCATATTCCCAGTATGGGGTATGCCAGAGGCAACCACACATTGATGTTTCACTCCCTCTCTTTCTCCTTCCCTTCCCCATCTCTGATAAATAAATAAATAAATAAATAAATAAATAAATAAATAAATAAATAAATAAATAAAATAATGGGCTTCCCAATGGGTGGCCCTAAAAATGTATTTCTTTGACACCCGCCCTCAGAGCTTTGGATTTAAGTTGACTACTACTTCCCAAAACCCTTCTAAACCAAGGCAATATAGAAGGTGGGAGGCTGAGAAGTCAACATCTCTACCCACAATCCCAAGGGAAAGAAGACACTAGAACAATATACCAAATATCAGCCAAGGGCAATAAATATAATTATGGAGAAATAGACAAAGCATTGTAAGAGAAGAGAAAAATGAAAGGATGGAAAGTTCTGAACATAGAGATTATGGAGAACACAAGAGACTGGCGGCAAAGGAAGGAGGTAGAGTGGAGTGAGGGTATGGGGACAAGGTCAACAAAAACCCACCCTTGACACTGAAACTATCAAAAGTCAACATGTAACAATTAAGATCAACCATCTGGGAAAAAAACAGATTCTGAAAAGTGAAATTAATTCATAACAGTAATCATGGTCCAGCTGCTACACCAGATACTAAGGGTGGAAGACAACCGTCTTTTGCCCTCAAGAAGTCTGCAGACTGGTGGGGAAAACAGGCGAGGATACCTCAATACAAAGCAGTATCGCTGTGGCAGAGGCAAGCCCCATGGCAGATGCCAGGGAGCATGTGGGAGGGCGCTTAACCCCGGCTTGGCGGCCTAGGGAGAGGCACTCATCTTCTGGAGGAGTAACAGCCTGCTCTGCATGCTGAAGCTGGGTAGGAGTTAGCCACGGGGCCTGGGAGAAAGAGGAGGAAAGTGCTCCAGTCGGACGGTCCACTGAAGGGTCTCAGTCAAAGGAGACCCCTGACTGGATTTATATTTTAGAAAGCTCACTCTGGCTACAGTCTGAGTAGTGGATCAGAGGCATAAAATCACGCAAACAGGAGCAGTTACGAGAATGTTATTGGGGCAAGACATCTAAACTAAGATGATGTCAAAGCAGAAGAAACATATGGATTTGAGTGGTGTTCAGAAAGCAAAATCAACTCTAAATCTTTATTTAAATAAAAAATGATAGCTAACACTATTTACTAAGTGGTCGTTCCACGCTGGGCCCTGTTTCACGTGCTTCCTGAGTATTACTGTGCTTGTCACTAAGAGCAACAACATGAGGACACTGACGTGCCAGTTAAGCGGAAAAGCTGGCACTCAGTCTGGGGCATTTGATCCAGAATTTGATACGTAACCACTAACTGTATTTTTGGGATAAGGATTTAAACTAAAAACATGGCTGGAAATGCAGAGGGGGAAACCACATCTGTATCCCAACGCTACGTCGGAGACCTTGTGCCCTGACAGGTTAGCAAATCCAGCCTACTTTCACTTGGGTCAGATTTAAAGGAACATCTGAGAGTGAGATGATGTGACAAAGGGAAAAAAAAAAAACAGAAGGTTGTGATTAGAAGAAAGAAGACTGACTGTGACGAGAAGTGGAGGAGGTCAAAGGTGTGGCCCAAGTGGGGTAAAGAGATCCCACTGCAACTGAGAAGGCCAATCCTGACATAGTAGAAAGGTTAGCCATGTGGGAAGACAGGTCTGATATGTTATTAGATAAAAATGCATTATTTACAAGGCAGCAGATGAGTGTGACCCCATTTCTGTATGATGTACACACATGCTAATGGGCTATCTCTGAACTGTATGGACAGTGTCTTTATTTTTCTTCTTTTTGTTTTTCCTTTTTCTAAAATGATAAATGTATTATGATACTAAAGGCAAAATAGCCCAGAAACTGGCTGAAGTCAATTTGTGGGAAAGGAAGACTGAGGCAGCCACTAAAGTAAGTCATGGGAACAAGAAGCATCCTGGGGTGAACGGCTGACGTCAACAAGGTTGGAAGGAGGGTGGTGGAACTAATTGACAGGGGATTCAAGAGAGAGGAAAAGCGAAGGCCCAGAGCAGGTCATGGACAAGGACTGATCCGACTCAGCCGTGTGCGGCACGGAAATGAAGGGGATTTCAGGGCTTATACTAGCATCAGGGGAGAGACTATGTTTGTTTGTTTTTGTTAAGTCCTTTTTTGAATGCTAAAAATATGTAAAACATTAAATGTGCCATCTTAACCCTTTACTATACAATTCAGTAGTGTTGGGTAGTGTTACCAAATTATAATAGATTTTTATGTAACGGATTTCTAAAACTTCATCTTGCAAAACTGAAACTCTACACCCATTAAAGACTCATTCCCCCCCTCACCCACCCACCCCTGGTAACCCCCTTTCTACCTTCTGTTTCTATGATTTTTGACTACTTTAGATACTTCATATGAGTAAAATCATAAAGTATCTGTTCTCTTGTGGTTGGCTTATTTCGCTTATCATAATGTCCTCACAGTTCATTCATGTTGCAGCACAGGACAGAATTTCCTTCTTTTTAGGCTGCAATATTCCATCGTATGTTTATGCCACATTTTCTTTATCCTTCTGTCAATGAACATTTGAGTTGTTCCACCTCTTGGCTATCATGAATAATGTTGCCATGAATGTAGGTATGCAAATTGATCCTGGTTTTTTTGATATTGCAAAAAAAAAGGAAAGAAAAATTCAAGGACAAAGTTTATGTAAAGAAACTGGTTCTCAAAGGAGTGGTAGTTCCGGAAGATAAATTGGAAAAGGAAGATGAATGATTCCAGGACAAATGGAGTAAAACTCTGGATTCAGATAAAGGAGAACAATACACCAGATTGGCATGCCTACCTGTCTTTCCTAAGATTGAAATTGGTACTGAAGACTGCCATTACAAATTTTTGAAACCCTCTCCATCAAAGAATGCACTTCTTTAGCTCCTTCTAAAGTTCCCAACACACTTCCCCAAGTACTAATTAGTCCATTAACAACTATGCCCAAAAACCTGGAAGTCTTCTTGTCGTCTCTCAATTTTCAATCACATTGCAAATTTCAGCTAACATTTAAGGGTGACATCAGTATTAGAAACTGCCTTGAGATAAAGGAAAAAAAATTTTAAAAGACAGACAGAAATTCAGGGAAGACATCATAACTTAAAATCTGTTTAAGCATAATATATCCCTTGCTTGAAAAGATAGTACTGGAAAACTAGTTAGTTCAGAATATTGCCTCTACTGCCAAATCCAAAGGTCCATGTGAGCACATTTCATACATTCATTGCCATTAGGAACAAGTGCTACTGTTCAACCTCAGGCCAAAAAGAAGTTAAAGCAGGAAACCAACACTTCTGGAGGTGGGTGGAGTTCATGGTCACATTCTCTCTTCCATCATCAAGCACATACATCCAGCATTATCTTCAGATTGTGCAGCTCCTATCATCATCACTCACACACAGCACATATGTCAGACACTTTACTGATACGCACTCCTTCAATTTGAAAACAACCCTGTGAGCTGGGTTCTAGTAGCATTCTTATTAGAGGTGCAACTATTAAGGCACAGAAATGAATTAACTGACCCAAGATCACGTTGCCAGTGTCAGAAGCAGGATTCAAACTCAAGGAGTCTGGTTCAGATCCCATCCTCTTAATGATCACACTATACAAACAGGTATAATAAACATTTATCCACCTACAGAACCTAAATACCATCTTGGTGCAAGATTTCTGCAGCAAAATGATCATTAGGAAGTAATGATAGTATTTGTCTCACTACCATCACTCAGGATCAAAGGAAACAGTCCATCTTCTCCTTTAACCAGTCAGGAGTGATTTTCAAATTTATGAAATCTGGTGGTGGGAGGAAGATAATGAAAGCTAGACCACATTTAGCAACAGAACAATTACTAGTATAATCAGAGCTCAGAGTGCTTTGGACAAGCCATAACTTATGCTGGAATTAACAATTGAAGACTTGAAAAGAAATTTATGGCCCTTGTGCACTAATAACAATTGTATAGGTATTTATTTTACTTCATTTCTCCAGACTTTTTATTATAAAGACACTGAGCCAGTGAAGAGGCTGTTTACTCCCTTTGATGTCCTGTACATACTAGGAGAATGATATCCAGTCCCCCGAAGTACCAAAAAGAAGAAGAAATCAAGGAATTTCTGTACTGAGATGTAAGAGGCTAATTCCTTCTTCCACCAACCCAAGTTTCTCTAGATTTTTCTCATCTGATTTCCCAAAGATAGAGAGTTAACTCTGCCCAGGAGCCTCTCTGCATCTTCAGCATCAATAACTCGGCATTTGAACACGTCTGTTGTATGATGCCTGATTGGCATCATTTTGTTATCTATTCTGAGTCCCAGCTCTATCCTGATTTACAGTAACCCAGGAATGCGGGAGAGCAACAGAGATACATCACGGATCCCGTTGTACTGTCACAAAACTCCTCTGCATCATAGCCAATGCTATAGATAGTTACTAAGTCATATGTGAATTCAGCTCTGTCCAACACTTGCAGGAATGATGTATATAGTCTAATGCTGTGTAGGAGTGGAAATTTAAATCCTCAGTAGTGATAATGCTTTGGGGATTATCTTGATGGAAGAGGATTAAGTATCAGGCTCTTGGGTGGAAGAAATTCTATTTTACCACAAGCACCCTTTTCCCCGGATTTCAGCATAGTTTTCTTTAAGTTTCTAATGGCATTTCCAGTGACCAAAGAACTCAAACCTTATCAAGGTTACTGGGGAGATGTGCTAGGTGGACAGAGAAGAAAGAGTCATGGGAGCAACTACTATAGAGAAAATATCACAGTGGTAGCACATGGCATCTTTGTGCCCTAAATTAACAGCAGACCAATCCAGGGAAGATGCAATAGCCTCGTGTTGAGAATAGGAGATGAACAGGTCAAATGATACACTAGCACAACCCCTAAATGTCACGATATCCCAACAAGCTAAGAACAGAAAGAACAAATTTACACCTTCAAGCATGTAATTTTCTCTACTCAAAATACAAACATGACCTTATTAATCCAAATCAAACCAACAACTTGGCATTGTTCTCATCTCAAAGGTTGATATTTAAGCAAGCAACTTAAATTTCTAGTCCTGAGTTCAAAAATCTTTAAACCGACACCTGCAGAGTTCAAGAACAGAAAACACAATGCAAGACAGCGTGCGATTCATGAGTCACCTCACTGTGTCATGAATTCTGCTGGTCAAACCTAATTTCTCCTGCCAGACTCACCCCCAGGGACAAAGGCCTGGGAACTCTGGGGCTGTCTGTCCCACTTGTAACTGATGATTTATTTCTCCCTCTTCCATTTCTCTTATGCTACATAATCTGAATCTCTCATTCATATAAACACTTAATTCCTACCATGTGTTAAATGATACATGATTTCTATAGATAAAATAAATGCTATATTTGTTCAGTTACACATTCTCATTAGGTCCTCCTGACATGCAGTTGAGATTATGAAGACAAAGTTCATAAACCCATTTAAATCTCAATCCTCTAGTGCTGAATTCATTGAGTACCCTAATTTAAAAAAAAAAAAAAAAAAAGAAAACTAGTCATAGACCAGTTGGTATAGCAATATCCATAAATATCAAGAAAATGATACACAGTTAGCTTTTAATTATCCACACTAATGAAGGGGAACGGTGGCATGGTTAATCCAAAACAGTTTATAATCCAAGATTAATTTCTATTAGAATCTGGAATTCATTAGTGAACTTCTTCCTAGAAGATTTACCTTCCGATTAAGTTTTCTATGATGAATATACAAGTGAGAAACTTAATTTTTCTTAGTTTTAAAATTCATAAGCTTCAGCCTCCATCCTAAGCTCACAGATCTAAAATGTAATGTCTTTCACTAAAGTTTGTGATACTACCATAACTTCTACAATCCCACCCTGAACTTCCCATGGATGATGAGTTAGCATTAGAACCTAATGCCATGCTTCCCCCAGAATAAATACATAAGGATTCAGCTCACCTTTCCTGAGCTCTTCCTCGCTCATCCTTTTAACTCATCTGTCTTAGTCTGCTTGAGCTGCTACAGCAAAATATGACATATTGACTAACAACAAGTATTTATTCCTCATAGTTCTGGAGGCTGTCAAGTCCAAGATCAAGGTGTCAGCAAGGTCACATTTGGATGAGGGCTTTCTTTCTAGGTCACAGGCAGTACCTTCTTGCTGTGTATTCATATGGAGGAAGGGTTTAACAACACCCGTGGGGTTTCTTGTACAAAGATTAACCCCACTCATGAGGGTCCTACCCTCATCACTCACATTGTTATCTATTCTGAGGTTACCACCTCATAATGCCATCACCTTTGGGGATTCAAATTGCAAATTATGAATTTTTAGAAGACACAAACATTTGGATCATACCATCATTCTATTTCTTCTGTATTTTGCCATGTATAATGAGCACTTTTTGCCCAAATTTTTGAGGGAAAATAAGGCTGCACATTATACATGGTTAGTACTAATTCTCTATCTAGATAAATGTTTTTAATTCTTTTATTTATGTTTATGAGTTAAAAGTGTTCACTCTAGAAAGCAATAATGATATCTGCATGCAAAATAAGACCTAGGAATACAATAATCAGTTATGTTTCTAAATATAAATAAATAAATAATTGAAATAAAATATTAAAATGGAAGCTTTTTTTTCTTTGGGCCCAAATCATGGGTATGCATTATACATGGCAAAATATGGTACCCTTGCATTACTCATCCATGTATTGGTTCAAACATTTGAATATCTGTATTAGTCAGCTGTTCCTGTAATCATACTGAGTAACAAGTTACATTGAAGCCCAATGACTTAAAGCAACAGCATTTATTTCTTGCTTATGGATCTGCATAAGGGCTAAACTCAGGTCAAGGCTTTCATTGTGGTTCAATTCTGCTCTATGAGCCACCCACGCATATTTAAAACCTCTGTTTACATCATGTCTGCTCACTTTGCACTGACTAAGGAAGTCACATTGCCAAGCTCAAAGTCAGTGAGGCAAAAAAAGTATACTCCAGCCCAAAAGAGAATGAAGGCAAGATTTTTAGTAGAAACACTCCAGTCTATCATTTAATATACATTAGATACCCCAGTGGACTCTGGAAATTTCAGGATCAAATAAGTCATGATCGCTGTTCCCAAGGAACTCACATTTCAGGGGAGAAAAGTACTAAAAAGATCACGTAAAACTACACCCAAAATACCATGAAGGAGGGGGACAAATGAGGGAATGTTTCCTTGAGCTGAGGAAATCACCAAAGGCTTTAACATTTGAGAGTCTGAGATGGAACTTGAAGATAAATATGAGTTTCCAAGAAAAAAGATAAAGCAAGTATGAAGAAGTGTGAGGGAAAATGGTCTCCTCAATAAATGACAGGTGACACAGTGTGACAGAACTCAGTCCATGTGAGGGTGGCTGAAGATGAAAATCAGTCCTATTAATATAAACTAAATCAGGGCTATGAAAAGCATCCTGGACAATATTAATGCATTCAGAATTCCTCTCACTGGCAATGAGGAGACTGGTGGATTTCACACTGGGGAGCAAGAGATATCACCGA
>PVKM010019835.1:0-23866 GCA_004027735.1 Carollia perspicillata | reverse complement strand
GTGCTGAACCCCAATGACCTTTTTAATACTAAAACATTGTTTGCCAGGTCATCTTTGAAGAACTATTGGACTGATGATTATTTTCCCCAAGCCACCACTTACCGAGCCCTTACTCTGGGCCTGACGTCCTTTGCCTCAAATCTCTCAATACCTATGCATGTGGCGCTACCAATGTCCTCATGTTACAGATGAGACATAGAGGATCCAAATTTAGTAATTTGTGAGTTGTTACAGAGGTAGTAAGGGTGAGCTAAGACCACATTTTAACACAAACCACTGCAGTATCATCTTCCTGAACCCTCCCCACATTGAAGAACGGCGTGAGATGCAAGATGCTTACATATTTCCAGCTTCAAGTTGCAGTTGATTCGAGGATGGGACCAGGACCAACTCCATAGCTAGCAAGGTATGAACACGTGGGATGAGGAAAAACTGGAGTAACCAGGGTCCGAAATATAGTGGGATGCTACGCAAAATCGAGTTTAATTTTTAATATCTCCCAAGCTGTACCATTTTGAATTGTTAATTTTATTGGATTAAGAAACTAGTTATGAGAAGAGACTTAAGTGATATTAAAAGGGGTATTTTTTGCAAATGCCATTTGGGGTCGGCGATTTCGCTAACAGAGGCAGCTCTTAATTTTGTCAATGAATAAATGTCGGGGCATCAGAGAACTTTGGGGGATGGCATGTGTCTTCTGAAATCACTGTCCTTTGTCACAGACGGGCTGTCTAATGAGAGGCACTGTGTTCCCACCGGAAAAGGCAGTTGGTTGCACATCAAACTGAATGCGGAATGATAGGGATCGCTGAGAATTTGCCGGTCTGCCAGTGAATTAGTTTTTCAGCGTCCTCGTCCTCGGGGAGAGACTGCCCTGTGAGAATTTGAACCTATCAGTTAGCTGTCAAATTTCATTTGACACCTCATCCAAAATTTAAAAAGGGCTGCCATCTGAAGTCAGAGGCATTCTTGGAGGAAAGGAAAAGGCTATTTCTTTATAGGCTAGCAGGATCGAAGCTGCCAAGTACTTCTACTGGGGGCAGCAAGCTGGCAGCCCTACACTCGGCGAACTTCACAGATATTATGGATTCCCGCGTAAGCCATTCTTCCTCAGCCCCTAAACTCATATTTTCTCTCTGTGTCTCTTAGAGAGAGAGGGCCCCCTGAGGCATGTAATCCCTAAGGGGACATTTAACACAACTTGGAGAAGTGTCAGCCGACAGAGGTTACAAGTTGTAACTCTGGTGTTTCTTAACCACAACTGAGTTTTCTGTTCCTCGTCTTCTTCTGGGCATTAATTTTTCATTTGTACCCAGCATATCTTGTGCGTCTTCCCCATCTTGTGAAATGCGAGGTTTTCGTCCACTTATTTATTTATGAATGAAGTTCACGGCGAAGTCATTTCTGCACTCCTTCCTCCCTGACCTGGTTCTCCCACTTGGCTGACAGAGCGCCCCTCAAGTTGATGCTGTCTCGTGCCCCCTCATTCCTCACTCCTGTCGTACTCTGGCTGACTGGTTTAAATGGGTATTGGAGGCCTTCGACCATTTGGAAACTGCCCCGTGACAAGGACCCCTTGGCGGGTTCATGATCGACCTCTTGATTATCCGCGGCCATTCCAGGAAGATTGAAAGGGCATGGTGTTAGAGGCACATTAACCACAATCCATCTGCCTCTCTTCCCCTTCTTCCTTTCTCCTTCACACAGAGGGACTCATCAAAGGACGTTTGCAATGCCTCATTTCAGAGATCCTGTCTTCAAAGGCAGGCTTTATTTTACAAAGAGAAAGATACTAAAGTCTCTTTAGAGCCAAAGGGGGAAAATTATCCTCTAATTGTCACTTCTATGCTGGCTCTGGTTAAAAAAAAAAAAAGGAAAAAAGATAAGTGCATATGTAAGCACGATTATTTGAAAAGAGCAAAGGAAAACGCTACTCACTTTTGTTTTATCCTACCCTAATTTCTTTGTTAGTTTCTCTGGGTTAGTCGTTGGTACCAAATCTAGGCTCTTGGCAAACTACAGAGGGCATATAAAGGTTTTAATTTAAACGTGAGCTTCTTAGGTAAATGAAGCCGGGTCCCTGCCTTTGCAATCCAATTCACACAGGGCCAATTTTATTCTGGTTCCATTATTTCATCTGAGCTGCTGTGATCGCAAGTCTCCCTTTGAAGTTGACTGGAACTCTGAGCACAGATAGATTCCCTGGGTCATGGAGTAAAAGGAGTAATAGATCTGTAACCCCACGGTTCGTGGGGCTCGCTCACTTTCTCTCTGTCTTCCCCTGAGGTCTTGTTCGTGCTCTGGAAATGGCTCATATGTGTGTGACTTTTGCAGTTTGATCTGTCACACTAACTAGTTAAATGCTAGGAATCTTAGTGAACAGGACGACAGATGTGTAAAACAAAAAAAAAAAAGTTGTGTTTTTCAGGTTGTCTTTTTAGAAAATTTAAATATATACAATCTAAATATATATTTGTATCTCGCATTCTGTCTGTCTATCTACCTACCTACCTATCTATACAGAAAAATATATTAAACCAAAATTACCGTATATAATTCCCAGCTCATATGTGACATCCTTGAGGAAGTGATTGGTTAAGGTGTCACAAAAGCTAAATCTCCGCACTAGATCTAATTACTTAGTCTACCTGACGGCTGGTCCCCAGTTAGCACAATTTTTGACTAGGTGAGCAATGTCATAGTTGATGTGATCGATAACTACCATTGGGACATTGGCCTCCTCACCCCCACATAAACTCAGAGCCATAAGCTCATTATGTGTTCTTGTTCATAGGAATAAAGAAAGATGCTGTCTAGATGTAGTGAAAACATGAAGTCACTGACTCAAGAGTCTAGAATAGCGGGAGCAACCATTCCAATTTGCCCACCTCTGAATGGTTTCCTGGGATCTGAACTGCAGCGCTAGGGTTAGGAGGTTCTGTGGAAAACAAACACAGTTGGTCCCCCTGGGCTGGAATCTTGGATTCTAGCACCAATCTCATGTTTCTTCATCATTGCCCTCCCGTTCCTTCTTGGGATATTGAGTGAATGGGACCAGGTCAGACATTTTAAAATTGGTCGTCTGAAGCCAAACCCAGTCAACAAGTCTCTTTTGTTTGAGCCATGCCATGGTGCAAAAAAGGTGAGATTCAGCATGTTTACCTTGCTTTGTAATTCCGTTTCGAGATTTGTCTTGTAAAGTAAGAAGGCGTGATGACAGCGGGTCCATATGTATGCCAGGCAACAGCAGCCTTCCGGAGTTGAACCCCATCCACTTGTTCCATACCGACCTAATGCGCCTCCTCACTCATTTGCAGTAACCAGTCAGCTGACAGAGGCATTGGGATGCGCAGCTCCGGGGCTGTACTGGCGATGGGCGATAAAGCTGTATGAGGCCCACCCAGCCTGGCGTAGTGGCGCTTGAGCAAATTTCTGGATGGAAGATTGTTTCTGATTCTCAGATGCACCCAGATATTCATGTCATATGGCCTACAGAAAAAATGCCCATCTTCCCCGGCGCATCCCCCCGTGAGACTTAATAAAGCTTCCCGGTCTTCGAAGATCCCCGGTAGCTCTAAGACTATATAAACGAAAAGGTGGAAATTGCTTATTTTTCACCTCTCATTGAAAATGCTTGTTGTTTTATCCTTTTAATCACTGAAATACTTCCTACTTAAAATACGTCAGAAGTGTAAGCCTGACCAGTTTACTCTGATTGCAAATCAAGGGTTTCCTCCACTGTGCTTTTCCGAATTGGGAAAAATGGGGCTCTTAGAGATCAATATATGGCATTCTGCGTGTTGTGATCAATTGGTGATTAAGTAAAAACGGTTTAGCTTAATTTGCTTTGAAAAGCTGTGCTTGGGCTGATAAAGTGTAGAAGTGTTTCTGAGATGAGATACAAGGAACAGATGTTTAGTATAAAATATTGATAGCACAGAGCAGAGATAAGCTTGGTATTTAATTTGTCTTAATATTTCCATTGCTACAGATTCAACAGCTTTTATCTTGCTGGGTAATTACAACTCCCCCCCACCCCCAAGCAAAAGATAAGATAGACTTTTTTTCCAGTTTTCTGTCGCGTTTAAAGTCTTTATGCCCCCTTCCCCACTGAGTTCTCTTTTATTCCTCTAGGTACTTGTTTCTTTATTTTAATTTCAATTGCAATCTTCACTTAAAAGATTAGAGAACTTGCTTATGAAAGTTGACCTTTTCCTTTCCTTTGTGCATTGAGGATATCTAGCCATGTTACCCCCTAAGAAGGAAGTGTATGTGTTAAGATGTAGGTTGGTTGCTTCAGGAGGACACCTGAGATGGCAAAGATTCAAACAACAGAGGAGTTTGTTTAGATCGTTCTTTTCATGCGACATTCATGCCAGGTGGGAGTCCGTACTTCAGAGAAATACGGGTTATTTAGGGATCCAGGTTGGCCAGGAGGTTCTAACCTCCTGAACAGGTCAAGTAAAGCATCGTCACTAAATGAGCAGGTGATGCTTCACTTGTTACTAGTTTTTCAGACAGTAAAAAGGGAGTTGGGGAGTGTGTGGGTAAGAAGTCCAAGGCAAGCAACTTGTCTTTATGTAAAGGACCCAGAAGGTGAACACATCAATCCTCGTCACTTAGCGCTGGCTTTTTATAAGCACGTTCACATCCAGCTGGAAGGGTGGCCAGAGAACCATTTTACCCATGCAGAAAGTTGATCTTTCTCTTCCAGCAAAGTCAATGCAGGTTTCCTGAGAGGCTCTTCTGAAAAAAATCAAGATGAGCAGCATAAAACAATATTGTTCTATTGCTGGGATTAAGGACATGAAGGGAATCACCAAAGGACAGATGAAAGAGGGACCAAAATCGAACAGGGAGCAGAAACACAGGCTGTGGACGATGAGCCCATAGATTGGCCCTCCTGGGTGGACATGAGACTCACACATTTTCAGGAGGAAGCCAGAATGGGACTGGACTACATTCAAGCCAGTAGTGGCCTTGGCTCACAGAAAAGGCTGCCGAATGAAAGAACACACCAGGAGAACAACATTATGAGCCTAAGCACTCGGACACTCCACAGATAAGAATAAAACGGAGCTTCCATTGAAATATCCCTAAATGTGCAAGACCATGAGAGTCAGCAAAGCAATAAACAGAAGATTTCGATCCCCAAGTACTTCAGATCTTGCAGTTATGAGATAAAGAATATAAAATGCTCAGGTACATTCATAAAATATATAAATATATAAAATATAAGATGGAATCATAAAATGATCAACCCACAGGAGGCTATAAAAAGGAACACAAAGATCTGAAAGAAAGAACCCAAATGAATTTAGAAATGAAGAATACTTCTTAAGGTTACAAAAATAAGACAAAAATACAACAAAATAATAATGATAATGTGTATAAGGATGAGGCT
Organism: Carollia perspicillata; assembly: GCA_004027735.1. Classification (NCBI taxonomy): domain Eukaryota; kingdom Metazoa; phylum Chordata; class Mammalia; order Chiroptera; family Phyllostomidae; genus Carollia; species Carollia perspicillata. Next base: position 18,462 of record PVKM010019835.1, on the reverse strand, counting down.
AGCTTCTGAACCACACTTTATTTCCTGGGACCGAAAAGCTGGTCTCATCTGGGCCCAGATCATCACATGTTGTCCTGTGAAAAGGCTGTTCAGGGTCCACCTTTCTAACCACAGTCAGTGCAGGTCCATGCAGGAAGGCAGGCAAATTCTTTCCTTGGCATTTCTTCCTGAAACACTTCAAGTAGACACCTTTAACAACCTGACCCAAGAAACAGTCCTGAGTCTTGAGCATATCATCTCCATTTCAGAGGAGAGTGTTTGCTATGTATTTGCATAACCAAAAGGCTCTGTCAGACTTTTTTTTTTACAGAACAAAGGAGCATTCTGAGGAAAGAAATATGGTATTGAAGTTTGTGACACTTGAAAGTCAAAAACCCCTGGGGCTGCGTTTAAATGTCACTTTCCCTCTTCTCACCCTGGAGTTTATATCCACTGAAGTTTAGAGATTCTGAGGGTCAGAAGCCATCAAGACGCTCCACAAGCCTTGGAATGAAGCACTGGTGACCTCGGCTTAGTAGTAGTCCATTGCGCTCCACTGAATGAAATCGGTAAACCAGAAAACTCAGATTTTGAGCTTTCCCCCACTCCGCATTCTGCGTGGTACAATTATGAAGCTGACGAAAGGGAGACGATCAGGGATTTATCTGTTTTAAAGGAGCACTTAGAATAGTATTCCTTGTGCAGTGTTTAGTAAATGCACTTAGAACCGACCATCGTTGACTCGCTTGGGTGTGTTAACACCTTCAATTTCCCCTGAATAGTCCAGTAGAGATCACTGATCTGTCAAGAATCCTTGGTGTTGACAGCGTGCCCAAATCGTGTTTTGTCCGTTTGCTTTTCTGACCTTCGTGGACTTCTCCAACAGAGGGCTTGCTGTTGCCCTTACCTATAGAAGAAGAAACTGAGGCCTACTGCATAGCTAGTACCCTGAGAACCAGAAGTTGAGTCTCCTCATTCTTCTCCCTGTACAATCTGCGTTATTTACATTATACTACGCTTTCTTCTTTACGTCAGCAGAAGTGTTTAAGTCAATGTGTTTTTTTTTTTTCATTGCAATTCACAGTTTATGTAGTGGCTCTCAGTTGTCCAGCATCAATGAAAGTGTATGGATAATGTAAATTATATGTAGGAAGTCAGAAAACCTGGTGATTTATGGAAACCTTTGCATTTAATCAGTTGTGTGATTGCTGAACCAAGCATATAATTTCTTTGCAGTCCAAGTTACTCATATGAGTTTGAAGGCTTTTACCACTTGTTTTTGCATAGGTGATTACTAATGGTTCTTCTGGTTAAAAAAAATTTGACCTCTGTATACCTTATTTCTAAAACACATATCCTTACTTTTTCAGTGTAAAATGAGTTGTCTCGATACGGTAGTCACCCTTACCCACGGGTGAATATATTTCAAGATCCGCACTGGATTCCTGAAACTGAGAATAATTCTGAATCCTATATATACTATGTTTTTTCCTATACGGCCATCCCTTGCTGTATTGTTGTCCACTTATTGTGGCTTCATGGTATCGCAGGTTTTTTAAAATACAGTGAAGCTTCAATAAGTGAACTGTGATATAGCGAGAGACGTCTGTATACTTCACAGGTGAGTACCCATATAGAATTTTATATGTTGTTAAGATTACATAGGTTTAAGAGTGTAGAAAGTGTTTAAGAGCATAGGAAGTGTTTATAAGAGTGTGGGAAAGGTTTATAGGAGTGGGAAAGGTTCATAGGAGTGTGGGAAGGGTTTATAAAGCCTTAAAATATATATAAATAACAAAATAAATGTAACGCCACTACTTCGCGGATTTTCACTTACTGCTGGGGGGAAGGTCTCTGGAACGTAACTCCCTCCATAGGTGAGGGATCACTGTACTTACACCTTTTTACTAAAAGAATGCACTTTATGGCTTCTCTTATGCATATGCAAATTGCCAGCAACAACCCTCTTGTGGTTCGGAGTCCTTGTTAAGTAAAATAAGGGTTAGATGAACAGAAGCTCTGTGAAACAGGAGCGTCCGTCCAATTACTGAGTGTCTCCTAAGCGACTCATTGGTGGGAAAGCGTCTGCAAGGGGGCTTCACTAGACACAGGGATGATTCACATCCAGGGTGGGGAGGAGGGGGGCTGTGGGAGACTTGCTCACTCTGCTCAGAATGGCATGTGCTTTAAAACCTGTTAACTGTTTGTTTCTGGAGGTTTTCTTGCATTATTTCTGGACTTCAGTTACCTGTGGGTAACTGAAATTATTTTCTGCCTTCCTTTGTTCATGCTGCTGTACAACTAAAGTGCCTTAGACTGGGTAGCTTAAACAACACACATGCATTTCTTACAGTTCTAGAGGCTGGGGAATGCATGCCTAAGGGACTAGAGATTCAGGCTCTGGTGGAAGCCCTCTTCCCAGTTCATAGATGGCCATCGTCCTGCTGTGTCCCTGCACAGTGGAAGGGGTGAGGAGCTCTCTGGGATCTCTTTTATTAGGACCTTTGTTTCACTGATGAGGACTAATCACCTCCCACTACTTTGGGGGTTAGATTTCAATGTGTGGATATTGAGGGAGATATTCAGTCTGCACAAAGGACTTTTCTGTTTTTCAACAGATGGTTGCCAGTGGTTCTTTCCACAAAACAAAATTTATGACATTTATATATTTTTTTCTCAAATAATGTGTTCATGGTTTTTCAGTTCAAAACAACTTGTCTCAATATTGCCTGTGTTTTTAAAAATGTTATATCAGTTTTTCAAGTCACTGTACATGGCTCCATCCAGTTTTAGCGACTGTTAAAATAATGTATTGTACCATATTCTTCAGATATTCTGCACGTGTTGGTATTCCTAACTGTGTGAACCAAATGTGCTCTGGCTATGTCCCGAGAAACTCTTTAAAATGTATCACCATTAAACTATGAACAGTGGTACTTTAAAATACCCAATTAACTAAAGTTCACAAAACGGAATATAAAAGGGACTCTTAAATATTTTTAAAGTCGGAATTAAAATTTTATTTAGACTTGATAAATGTATAATTTATTTCTTTTTTGGGGGGGGCATGAATAGAATAGGTCTTTTAAAGAAAAAGAAAGGAAAGCCCATACTTTTTTCTGAAGCTAAAGCTGTTTCTGAGTCCGAATTTTGTTATAAAATAGCTGCAGACCTCATTTCATAAATTTCTTCATCTCCTCAGCATTGTCAGTTGCCTCTGTGTGACTTCACTGTTTTCCACACCTCCCCCAATGAATCATGTTAATATCAACACTGGATTATCCTTCATTGAGATCTGCAGAGAAAACCTGGTGAAAAGTTTGACAGTAGCATTTATTTAATGTAGAATAAAAACATTTTAATGTAGAATAAATTTTTAAATCATTGTGAAGGTCTGTGAAGAAAACCTGGGGTAAAGCTTGGGAGTAATGTGTATTTAACGTAGAAGAAAATATTTTAAGGCAGGGATGAGGGGATTTTCTTCAATGAGTGTGCATGTATGCTCACAACGATTCCCCCTTGTGTCTCATTTGGTGAGAGATTTCACACGTGAATTTCAACCGAGCACCGTATCACACTTCTGCAAACATCTTTGGCTTTGGCCTTGAAGAACTGAGCTCCGTTTCCAGCATTCTAAACAGGCACTCCCGAGACTCTGGGAGTGTGCCATACACCCTTCTTCAGCAAAATGGATAGGTGTCCACTGGTTAGACCCCGGTATTAATGGCATGTTCAGCCGCATGCTGAAGGGCAGAGTACAGGACTGAGGGTGGGACTGATGACTGGCATGACATACAGACAGCTCTCCTGGATGACTTCACATTCTCCCTTCTCACCAAGTTGCACATGATCATTAGAAGCTGAAGAATAATTGTGAAAACAGAGAACGTATATGAGTTTGAGCTTATTGCTTGCTTTTTCGTTTTTTGTTATCTTTTCAAGAGTGGGGAGAAATCACTGGGAGGTTGTCAAGGTTTAGGGGAGCATACAATGTGAACAGTGTCACGACCCCTTCTTTTGCTCTTTGAACACCTCTTCCCTACGGTTTCCCTGGGAGGGATTTCCCACCTCTAAATTCTGACCCATCAGAGTCATGAAATAGAAATTATCTTTAAGCATGAGAATCTCCAACGTATCCCAGGGTATTGGGATACAGTGGTTTTGTATGTTGAGTGAAACACGGTTGTGCCAGGGCAGAGCTTCCCAAAATATGTTCGATGGTAACTTAGCTTTTAGAAAAAGGGAAAGTTTCTGGGTATAAATAAGTTTAAGGAAAAAGTTTAGACATAGGTTAACAACGGTTATCCTAGAAGTGTCTAACATTTGACATTGTACTACTACATAAACAAGGGATATGTCACAAACTTAGGTGAATCAGTTGTGCTATTTGTAGAGGGGTGTTGAATGGGCTTACTCGTCCTTGAAGCACATGTTGGGTGTCCTATGTTACGTGATTCATACAATAGACATAGGCTACAGCCTTTAGGTGAAAAGGTCCTTCAGAGAATGGATGCCTTTAAGGAAGTTTCCAGGCATAATGATGCTGATTTATTCTGTACTATTGTGCATTATTTCTGCACTAAAGATTGACTACAAATCTTACATCTTTGTGAAACAACAGATAAAACACAGATTCTTAATGTAGGTGAAAGAGGCGAACACTCCTTTAAATGCTAATACCTACCCTATAAACTAAGCTTTCTAAGGCTAAACATGTAGTGGAGACTGTCAGTAAAATTTATGACAGCTATGTGTGGGGGGTTTTTTTTGTATTTCATATTCATAATGAAGTATTTGACCAATGCACCAAAGTCATGAAGGAGGCTGTTCTATATGTGAATAAATAATTCAGTTAAGCTAATTTAAATAAATAATACACAAAATAAACAATCGATTGCCTTTAATATTATTTTAAGAAATAGGCTGTCAAATTTATATATTTAAAAGATTACCTTAGTGAAGAGATAATCATGGTTTGGGATGAATAGTCAAATATTACGCTTATAAGAATGGGTCTGTGAAGAGGTTAAGAATACTTGAAAACAGATACCTTTCTTTCCAATTTTTCTTTGTATTCCTGCCATAGCCCACCCTTGTGTAGCATGTATATATAATATACATTATTTATATCTAAAAATTATATATATATATAAAAATGGGAAGTTTTAGGGCTGAAAAGGATTTTCATAGGAAAGTCGAGGAGGATCTTTCGAGAGAAAGAATATGCACCAATAGTAATTTTATTTACCTCAGAGTTATTCAGAAATACGCACTTTGCTTCTGTGTAGCCTGGTTGTGATTTTTGGGGTCATCCATTTTCTTACACGTGATCCCAAAATGCACTTCATTACTTTTGCTTTTCAGGCCTTATGTCAAATACAATGAAAATAAAATGAGCATCCCGGTTTTTTAAGTAACCCATAATTTATATGCCATTATTTATTTTAAGGGAGATTACATTTCAGAAAAATATTTCCATCTCTGAACTAGAGTTTACATGTTAGGTCTCTTCTGTCCATGCATTCTACCTGCGTATTTTCTGCCTGGGTCTGGGAAGCATGAATCAGTGAGAGAAGGAATGCCAAGTTCTTCCTAGCACAGGGTCGGACCCATGGAACGCCTTCATTGACATAGATCTCGTGTGTCTTCCACAGACCTTCCCTTCGACCCCGGTATCTTTTACCCAGAGGTAGAGTGGAAGGGAAAAGAAGTTGTGAGGAATTCCCTGTGTACATCCAGTAGGTTTAAAACTCGAAGGCTTTTATAAAATGTTATCTCGAAGACGTATACTTCTATCTTCTTTAAGTAAAACTTTTTGCACAGCAAGACTCAGCTCAATGACTGTTAGAACTGTTTTTGAAAACTGCGTGAGTGAATGTGAAATGCATGAGGCTTTGGCTTCCTTAACGAACTCAGGGCGACTGTTACAAGCAGCGGTGCAGAAGGAAAGAAGGAGGTGCCAGACCTCGAGGTTTTGGCGCTGCCTCTCGCCTGCTGGGCAACTCACCCGGCTTACCCAGCTTTTAATTCCAACTTTCACATTCAATGACACAATCCCTCAAAACCCCCAGGTAGCCCTCAACAAAGAAAACCCACACACTCCCAAGCCTGTCTTCCTTCTGTTGGCTACTCACAAAGAAGATGACTAAAATCAGTAGATGATTTGAATTAAAAATTAACATCACTATAAAATAATTATTAATGCTTACCCTAATGGTAATATAAGCAGTAGACAATGCCTACTTAATCGTTGTCGTATTGAGGCCAATCTGATGAAACACTGGCAAAACAAAAATATCTAAATTTAAAGTAAAAGTGATCAAATTGTGCCCCACTTTATGGGTTGGTTAAACAGCATCGAGCCTGAATGTTGTCGTTTAATACCTTGATCTCAAAAGGTGCATACCTCCCAGTTTTAGTTCTTTTGCACAGAAACAACTTCAGGCCATAATTGCTCATTGAAATTTACAAAAACCAAGTAGTGCTTCTCTGCAAAGTTACTTTTGCGCATTGTTTGCCAGAAAACTACAGTGTGGGGCGAACAGAGACGCAGGGATCTGTGAAATTATGCTGATTTTTTTTTTGTTGCGTGGAATGTGTGTGTATATTCTGAGAATAGAAAACTCATACACAGCATGTAACCTTTTCAACTTTCCACAGATTAAAAAGCACATTGCATTGCTTTATTGCATTTTCCTGCAACAAGGGACATATTTCAGCAGAAAAGGGCAAACCAGGAAATTTACTTATGAAAACCAATTTATATAAGCATATGAATAGTATAACTGTTCCCATAATATGTCTGGTATTCATCTTGAGAACTCTTGGGGACACATGAGTAATCCTCAGTGCAACTTCAATTTAGCCTGGGTTTAAATATAGAGGAGTGAGGCTTGGTCCTGGTCTTATTATTATTATTATTACTTTTTGCTGGTATCAAGTCAGCCAGTGTGATGGCCTCTTTCAGCATTCGCTCTGCAAAATCAGAGTGTGACAAGGTGTCAGCACTGACAGATCAGTTGTGGAGATTGAGCAGGCCTGAATTAATAAAGGTCACCATTGTCAACGGGAAGAGTGTCCCCTGGCACCTGAGGACTTGTTCCTAAACAGCCTTTGAAAAGCAAAACGTGGCTCCATAGCAGAACCAGGAATTTCTGGAGAGTCTTTGAAACAAGTGCCTACTTTACAATAATTTCAGAACATCCCCTATTTCTCCTCTCTCTCTCTTTAAATGCTCACAATTTCTCGGGCTTCGAAGTGACTTAAGGTGTGTTACAGCGAAGGAAGCCAGCCCTCATAGAATGCAGTCCCCAAGTCTGACTGCGTTTCCCCATCCTCGCCCCTGCTGCCTTCAATTCTTTCCTTGCAGCTTCTAATATTTTCATACCGACCTGTAGAAGCAAAGTGCCTTTCCTCTGTACTTCCTAAATTGACCATTGATTTCAGTCTGTCTGTGCCATTATCTCTTCATTTTATGTCACTCCCATTTCTTAAGCAAACTATCTAAGAAGCTCACAGGGCAGACCTTGTATTTCTCGCACATCCTCTTGGCTGTTGTTAACTGAGTCCACGTAGGTGGGTACCTATGCGGTGAGTACACAGGGGATAACTATACTTTAGGTGATGACCAGAAAAGTTTCCATTATTTACATTTCAGGGGGAAATTAATGATTTTTCAGCCCATCATATGTATTCTTCAGAATTGCAAGAGTGTCCAATGCTGTCCAAGTAAATAAAATCATTTAGTACTTTTAATGCAGGAATGATTAAAATGGGCAACATAAGATTCTCTGGAAGATTTGTATTTGTCTATAAAGTTTTCTTTTCCTCATTAGGGCTATGTTTGCAAGCTTTAGTGTTTTTCTCTCTCTTTTTTTTTAATTTAAGGAGCACAGATTCCCTTATAAAGAGAAATTTATCTCTATGTTTTCAAATGTGATCATTCTTTGGGTTCTTAGTTTGCATGTGCACGCGCACGTGTGTGTGTGTGGGGGGGGGCATTCAGCCCCCTTAGTGCCCCCTCCTGCCCACCAATCACCACACTGTTGTCCATGTCCAACTTCTGTTTTGTCTCGAGACTTTCACTCCCATGTGACAACATACTGGTAAAAGAAACTAGGCAGTCTTCTTCTGTTGCATTTGGAGAGAATAATTATTTCCTAAGACTGACAGTCTAAAGATGCCACTTTGGTGACTTGACATAAAATTACAATCCAAAGCTTCTCTATGATTTTTTCCTCTTTAATGTATTAAAGTCCCAAGGGATGAAACTGTAAAAACATGGCATCTCCCCCAGCTTCTCTTTTAAGCTTTTATCTCATAGGTGATCATTTTCTAAAATTAAATGGGTTAAGTGATTTTTTTAATGGCATAAATTGTACTTTCATAAAGCACTTTTTCCAAATTAGTTTCCAAAGCTAAAGTCACATAGTATCATTAGTAGCCAATTACTATGTGATCTGGTTTCAAAAAAGAAAAATGAGTAAATAATTTTACTTTGTTGCTTATAAAATCTCCAATAATCTCATATCCCAGTGTTTACAGAGTATTACAGGATTTATAGAATACAAAATTTTTGTAACATAGAAAAACACTTTCCATCATAAAGTAAAGAAAGGAAGGATTTAAACTGGCAAACATGAAAAATTATCTACAATAATTGTTCTCTTTTTGAATGAGATTTTTTTTCTAATAAAAATAATAGATTTCAATGAAAAAGTTAAGGAGAAAAAAACACTTATAGTTCTACTAATGTCAACATGTATCAGATATCTCTAGTTTTTATTTGAATACACAAATGTATGTGTACAAAGTATCGAATTGCATTTTTGAAGATTGAAGATTGAAGATTGCCTTTTTCAAGCCTATTTTGATATTAATAATATATTCTATGCAATTTCCTATGCCATCAAATCTTTAGCTAAAAACTAAGATTTTCCATGGTTATGCAGTACTTGGTACTTATTTTTAAAATAACATATTTCAGTATTTTTAGGCTATATCTATTTTGCTCTTCTAAATAAAGTTCTCACTCCTTTCTATAAAACTATGTTTTTATTTATAGTTCAGCTTCTTTAATTCTTTATCCTTGCTTATTATTGGTGAAATTTGAAGGCCTAAGTCATGTATATTTTAATAGGTTTTCATAGATACTGATGTATTACACACCAGAAAGACCGATTTAACGCCTACTGCCTCAGTGGTTTATGATCCTGTTCCATTGTTTATATACATATATTTTCTCATGATTTATATACTTTATATTTTACATTCCATTTATATGTCTTTTACAAATAATTGTATCTATTTTTTTGTGGAGATATTTATTGTTTTCCCATTAAAGTATCATACTATTATTATCTTTAGGTATTTGGTCTACTTTCATAATTTTGTTCCAGTTAACTTAATACATTTTTTTAAAGTTAAGCTTTCTCCTAATATATGAATTATTACTAAAAAGACTGTTCTTTACATTTTTTTCAATAATATAGTATTTGATTAGATATAATGTATGCGTACATGTGTTGGTGCAGTAGCGGTATACACATTAGAAGTAGCTTTATTGACACAGACATCTTCAATCTCTTTTTGTCCTCTCCCTCTACTATTCTCTTCTTTATTGAACTCACACTCCTTCTCTTTTTTCTGTCTTCATTATCATAGTTTTATGCAAAAGTGAAAGGCAAGAAACTGAAAAATATTTAAATTTTCTATATTATTAGTGACCTTGTGCTATAATAGATATAGTCACTATAAAATTGAATTTCACCTACTGAAGTATTAAAAACAATCTTTAATGAATAATATTGAAGGTTCTTACACAAAGAAAGATAAAGAGAAGCAGTTGAATTTCACATTAAAAAATTTACCTCTCAATTACTTTAATCCAAAATACAATTAGGAATTTAGAATTAAGAGGTGTTACTAGTATTAGCAAGTGATAAGAAAGATTGACTAATAAGGATTAAAATGAGAAATAGAGAAATATACACATTAAAAGTCAAAATTGAAATTGATACTAGTGATATAAAATTTAAAATAGTGCTACAGAATTAATGTTTAATTAGATATTTTATTTCTCGCTTTTTAGTTTGCAAGAGAGGTAAAGAATATTCAATGTATCACTTCTAAACCAACCCTTAGAAGGAGCTAAGACTTCTGACAGTCAATGCATCCAGAAGATACAATATAGTTAGAATTGATTATTGAAAATAAATTTATTTTTACTTTCTCTTCCCCCTTTCTAATATTATGATCATTGGGCATTGTACTCACACAGATTTTAATTATGGAGTTGTAAGACACTAAAAACTCTTCAACTTTCTCTTTATGTAAGTAAGAACACTGAGACACTACATGTGTGACTTGCTTATTACCACAGTGTCAGCTAGTAACAGACTTTTTTAAAACTCACATTAGGAAAAAAAATGATTTTTAAAGATTTTTAAAATTTATTTATCTTTAGAGATGAAGGGAAGGAGAAAGGGAGAGAAACATCAATGTGTGGTTGCCTCTGGTGTGTCCCCCACTGGGAACTGGCCTGCAGCCCAGGTATGTTCCCTGACTGGGAATCGAACCTCGATCCTCTGTTTTACAGGCCCGCATTCAATCCACTGAACTACACCAGCCAGGGCAGGAAAAAAATGATTTTTAATATAGAGCTCTATTAGTTACCGAATTTCAGGAAGATATATCATCTTTATAACAACTTGAACACAAGATTTCTTTATATGTATAATTTATATAATTAGTATTATATATTCCTTTAATATGCAATTAACATAATTACAACATACTAACGACAATATACATAATTTATGTGATTAATATGTTATGTTTTTATTTAGGAAAAGATTTATTACGTACTAACTTTATGCCAGATTTTGTGATTTATTTAAAAATTAGTCAAGCCCTGGCTGGTGTGGCTCAGGTGGCTGGAGCAGTGCCCCAGAACCGAAAGTCATGTGTTTAATTTCCAGTCAGGTTGTAGATTCACCCCCGAGTCTGGGCACATACTGGGGGAACATGTGGGAGGCAAACAATCATTGTTTCTCTCTTACATCTGTACTTCTCTCTCTCTCTCTCTCCCCTTTTCTCTCTCCTTCCTCTCTCTCTAGAAACAATGAAAAGAATGTCCTCAGGTAAAGATTTTAAAAAAAGAAAAAAATTTAGCCAACATGTTGGTGCATAGACATTTAGAGTCAATTTGATCAAAACATGGTTTCAATAAAATGCTTAGTTTTGGAAGTTAGCATGTGTACTACTTAGTCTGGGTTCTCCAGAGACAGAACTAGTAGGAGATACATGTGACAAGTATTAGAAGAAATTGGCTCCCACAGTTCTTGTGGCTGACAAGACCAAAGATCCGTAGTCGGTAAGGTGGCTGCCCAGGAGAGCCAATAGTGTGGTTCTAGTCTCCCAGGGGAGCTGATGGTGTAGTTTCATTCCCAAGGCTAGTAGTAGTCTTGCAACAGAGGAAGGGAGAGCTGAGGTGTCAGTTCCACTACAAAGGCAGGAAACAGCCAAGGTCCCAGGCTGAAGCCAGTCAGGGAGGCGGAGTTTCTTCTCACTCACAGGACTGTCCATCTTTTTCTTCAATTCAGGCCTTGAACTGATTGGATGGGGCCCACTCACCTCAGGAAAAACAAATTGCTCAGCTCCATGTATTGATTTAAATGTTGAACTCATCTAAAAACACCCCCACAGACACTTGCAAAATAATGTTTGAACAAGTGTCTGGCCACCTTATGGCCTGGTCAAGTTGACACACAAAATTAACCATCACAGCAGGTTTTTCTCATTGTTTTTGCATTATATCTATGTAACCCTACAGAGGGTTATGCTAGAGATGCTGTGTAAAGACATAAGCAAGAATTAGGTGGTGAAGCCCTGTGAAAGGAAATATTAACATCCTTTGAAACGCTAACCTTGGTTCACTTGATTACTATATTACTATAATGATTGGTTAATAAATCACTGTACAAAATAGGACAGTGACTAACAATAGAATGATGTTCTGATGATTGATATGGGTAATACCAGTCAAGCTGATGGATCAGTCTGGGTCCTTAGGAAGCAAGTATGAATAAGGGGCAGTTGTAAGGAGATTGCATTCTATTGCAGAAATCACATTAAGAGGCCACTGAAGACAGTTTTCTGTAGTATGCCACTGATTGGCAAACCTTTAAAAGCTGTTGATCTCTGTACTTGAGGTGAACATTTTAAAAAGATAAACCAAAGGTTCAGGGGGTAACGAGGCTATGAAATCTGCAGTAAGAAAATACCTTTATAGCTAAATATTCTAGAAGATTTCTGGAAAGATTATTTTTTTTTACTAAGAAATGTAAGATCTACAGAAAATCCCCCTTTTATGCCGGGTGACCCAACGCAAATGTGTGGCAGTGTCTTCTTGAACCTTTAGACCAGCTGGCATTGCACTCCCCCCTATACCTTCGTGTGGTCTATCCAGTCTGCATTCTCCTTCATCTTTTCCTGCTGCCAGTACAGGCTGTCATGGAGCTCATTTATACTTTTCTTATTCTAGATAAATGCTACCAGCTGTTGCCAGGAACTACCTGCCATTAGTAATAACTCATTAGACTTGACAGTGAAAATCTCTCCTACATGGATGGCAAATGCTAGCTGGTAGACTGTGCTGATGAATCCATTTGAATCCATTTACAGTCAGTGGGTGAAAGTGAATTAGGGAACTGGATAGTCCTAAGATCAGCCCATTGTATAACTCTCATTGCTTTTTTATGGGCTCGCCCAGCATGAAAATCATTCATTAGCAATGAACATATTTAATTGTTCTTTCCAGTTCATCCCTTTGTACATTTTAAACAGATTATCCTGGCTGGCTATAAACCTGAAATCCAAAAGCAGATGCTGGCTCTAATTGAGGGAGTCAGGTAGGGTACTTAAAAAATAAACAAACTTAGTCTTAAAAAAGACTAAAATCATTTAAAATATGATTTTATGTCAAACTTGGATTGTGGCTGGAGTATGATGAAGGGATTTCATGAATTAATAAATAAATTATATGCATGCATAAGTGGATGAATAAGTAAAAAATTATACTTCAATACCCATGTTTATTACTAAACAGAAGAGGACTAAGGCAATTATATATGTTAAAAAAGAGGAATGAGTAGCAATTGGCAAACAGAAGCTAATGCAGAAAAATAGAACTGGGACCTCGGATTTCTACACTTACTTGAGAAATGATTACTCACTGCCCACATCAAAAAGGGAAGGGAGGAAGGGAGGAAGGAAGGAAGGGAAGGAGGGAGGGAGGGATAAAGAATCCATAAAAAATAAAAAAAGCTTCACAATTCTGAAAGTTTCATAAATAGAAATGTAAAGATAGAGAAGTTTCTTGGAAACTCATGCAGTATTCAGTGTGTTGGAATGCTTCATATATTTTGCTGACAAATGAACTATTGTCAAATTATTGTGGGGATATTTGAACTTAAAGGTTACAACTTTGACATGCCTATAATGGAACAACAAAAACCACTTTTGAAAAAATTGTCATTTTATGATTAAAGGAAATAAATGCAATCGACTTTTATGCTTAAATACTTTTTGGGTCCAATTTTAACCTGCCAGGTGAGTTTTCTGTGTGCCCGAGGAAGAGGAGTCCTGAAAACCACATGGTGAAAAGCATTACCATAATCTAGATGAGCATAGGAACATATTTGGTAATTTGGTCAGTCGATGCAATAATATTCTTTATAGCAATTTTTTTTTCTCTACCAGGACAGGATCCAGTAGGAACAGGTGTAGCATTTATTTGTCATACCTCTTTAAACTCTTTTAATCTGGAGCTTTTTCATAACCTTTTCTTTTGTCTTTAATGACATTAAAATATTTGAAAAACATCCTTCAAAAATAGAACGTTTTCCCCCATGTGTTGGTCTGCTCTCTCCTGGTTGAATAGATTGTGGTTGGGTGTTCTGCCTGGAATGCTACGGAGGAGGTGTTTTGTCCATCTGGAGCCCTGCAATGCTCATCTGTCCTCATTGATGGTGTTAATTTCAACACCTGGCCAAGGTGTTAGTCATTTCTCATTTCTCCATTGTATAATTACTGTTTTCTTTTCAGTTTTCTCCATTTTGACTCTTCCTTGACCATACCATGAAAATAAACAAAATGACTAAAATAATGTGGGATTTATCTGCTGTTCTGCCTTGCTACTCTATGGCCAAGCTTCCCAAGACTGAGAGTTTATAGTTAAATACTGTGTTCACAGGCACTTAGATCAGTTCTTTCTTTTTTATCCGTCCAGTGTGGTTATAGTATTCACTTGAAATATGATCAGGCTCAGTTGTTTGTTTTCTTGATGTGCTTTTTCCTTCCCATTTTTGTCAAGTGAATTAATATATTTTTTCAATATGTAGGTCAGTAACATGCTCAAAAACTATAAGCTCCACATAAAGTTATACTCAGTGAAATATCACTCCTTTTCCTATTCCTTCTAATCTGTAACTACACTTCAGTTAAAAATGTTGTATTTTCCAGTTAATGCTTCCTGTGTTGCATTTTTATACTAATGAGCAGATGTATGTATATGTTCTTATTTTCTATTGTTGCTTATACAATATATAGCTTTAAATGTATTTTATTCTATACTTTGCTTTTTTCACTTAACAGTATGTCTTGTTGATAGAGTCCTTTCTCGTTCTTTTTTAACAGCAGTCTAGCACTCCATTACATTCACCCACTCTCTTATGCTGGAAGACAAATAATCCTGAAGCGAATAACCTTTTTTATTCACACATAACATGTGCATTTTCCTATTTCTGAAGGCATACCTTCAGGGTGAATTTCTGGAAGTGGGGCTGCTGGATTGAAGGAAAAATGCACATATAATTTGAGACAATACTTTCAAATTCCCCTCCATAAGGTTTGGAACATTTTGCGTTCCCACCAGCAATGTCAAGAGAGCCTGTTTCTCCACAGCCTCTCCAACTCAATGGATTCTCAAGCTTTGCAATTCTGGCCTATCTGATGGTTTAGAAAAGCAATCTCAGACTAGTTTTAATTACACTTCTCTTACCATGAAAGAAGATAAGTATCTTTTCATATGTTGAAAAGACATATTTACATCTTTTTTATGAATTTTCAGGACAAGTCTTTCAAAATATCAGAATGTTAATGCAAGGAGTGGTTTCCTCCCAGCTCGTGGACAGTATAGACAATAGGCAAGTATGTAATGAGCCAGCAGTCAGAAGGAAGGATGTCAGCTGGGCTGTGTTTCCGCCTCTGAAGGGATCCCACTACTCATCACTCCCAGCTTCTGGTGGCTTGCCGGGGTTCTGGACTGGACATCACATCCCTCTCATCCCTGTCCCTATCTTCACACGGGTTTCTGTGCATCTGTCTGAGCTCCCCAGTCCCTCTCTTATAAGGGCATCTGTGATGACAGTTAAGGCCCACCGGGATCATCCAGGATCTCCTCTCAAAATTCTTAATGTTAGTGCATCTTTGAACATACAACACAACATATACTATTTTTGCTGCATAGAGTACTGTTTACAGTTTCTAGGGATTAGTATATGGATATATGGTTTTTTGAGCCGCCACTGAGCCCGTTAAACATGGATAATCTTAAAGGATGTAAGAAGAGAAGGCGGGACCTTCGTATCATGCTCTGGGTTTGTGGAGAGAAGGAGTTTGGGGGAATGTGATGCAGTGGCCCTTCTGCTGTCACTCTCACCGTTGTTGGGAAGAGAAGAGTACTCAGACTGTCAGAGCATCCAGCAGTATGAGGTTTAGTAATTGTGCTGTTTTATTTTATTTTATTTTATTTTTTGTTTTGTTTTAGCAATGCTCAGACAGGCATGGCCTGGGGAGGAACCTGGGGCCAGTGATAATTGTGTTTTAAATCGACTTAATCTTTTTGTAGTAATATGCCCTAATAGCAATAACTGCATTATCAATTTATTTTAAATAGAATATATCTGAAGAAGCTTTGTATATGTTCATAATGCCTGTTCATCAAAAAGTTTTGCCTCGTACTACCTATTATGATTTAAACAATATGTTATTAATCAGGTAGAAATTAACATTACAGTTTATATTACATCTGTGGGCATTCAGGATAAATTGATAAATCATAGAATCTTACAGTTGGCAGAGAATTTAGAGGCAGGCTAAAACAACCATTAATTTGATTTGATGCTTAAATGGGTTTTCCTATGAATACTTTGCTAAGAGGGCGTTTAGCTTTGTTGGAATACCTCCAGTTTCAGGAAACTCACTACCTGTCAAAGACACCATTTAATGTTAATGGTCCTGTATTGCCAACCCATCATCCCACATAAAACATTAAGACACATACTTTGCAGACGGATCATTTACTGTTTCCACTCATCTCTTTTCCAAGCTGAGAACCTTGAGGGTTTTCTGCAGTTTTTAATGGGTCACTGTTTTGAGTTATCACCTTAGATCTTTCCTAAACATATGGACATTGCTCATGTCACTAAGATTTTACCAACATTGGTGGCAGCTCTCTGTGTTTCTATGCTAGTTGAAAGCAAGGAGAAACTATAAAATCAAAGAGTAAGAAGGACTTATGGGTTGTGGGCTTCAGCTGCTGCTTCGGGCATGAAGGGTCTGTGGAATTTCTTTAAAATCTTGGGTTGTTGGTATGTGTTTTGCTTAAGCCAAGCAAGGAGTTTATGATACAGAAATTTTAAAAATTCAGCAGTATTTCATGGATGTGAAGTTCAGAAATGTAGCCAAGTTTCAAAAGGGAGCTAGAACAAAGATCTCTAGAGCTTTAAAAACCCCACAAAGTCTGTTCAATCATCTTTCTCTTTCTTTTTCCTTTTCTTTCTCAGTATCCATTTTATTTCTTATTTCCTCTACTTCTGTATTTCCTTTATATGTTTTTCTGTCTCTAAAGGCTGGCTTACGCAACATTCCTAGCTATCAATTTTACAAGTTTTCTTTAAGGTTTCCTCAGACCAACCAACTGTTCTCAGTTACAATTCCAGATCCCAGAAGAGATAAGCCACTGGCACCAACCCAGCTCATGTCAGAGTAGGCAGTGAGTTATTGACGAAAGGGAAGGGGGCAAACTGAGCCCAGCTAAGTTGGGAAACAACAGTTTCACAGCTACCCCAGAGGGAGGCAGTAACGAGCATCATTCCAGTATATTAATGGGGTAGGGAGAAAATGGCCAGGGGAAATTTCTTTCACTGAGCTGATGTTTGGTCAAAACCAAATGATGAAGCAGATCAGATTGGATCAGATTGGAGAAGGGAACAGGCCCCCAGAAAATCCAAGAATGAGATTGAATAGGGGGAGAGCAGTAGTCCAGGGTCAGGAAAATCTGGGAAAGAGGTTGGATAGTTTGAAAGAGAGCCTGCTCTTTTGCAAACCCAAGGAAATATGTGGTAGTTTAGCAAGGAACTCAGGCCAACCACTACCCTACAGCCTTCCTGCTCTCTCTGCCTCTGGGAGAGTGGGCTATCCCTTGTCGCTTGTCACTCCTATAAAACTTGCCACGATCTGTAAACTCTTCCATTGCCAATGTCCCTGAAATTCTTTTCCTGCGACACCATGGAAGAACTGCAGCCTCCAAAACAATGACAAGTATTCTTCTTCCTCTTAGCAGTGGGAACCTAGGGCCTGGGTAGATGGAATGGTATTATGCACAGCAGTAGATCAGGATCAAGCAATTCCAAGGGAAAGATGGCTCTAGACCAGGACACCAAGCCTCTACATGTCTACAACAGGGAGGGGCAACTCCAAGTTTCCCGGGGTTCGAGAAATCAACATAAAATATTTTCTGTAGGAGGTAACTGATGGAGACTGAGGATAAAAGCAGAAACAGGTTGTGTAAGACTTATACTAAACAACTAAAATAGTGAGAGGTGATGTTAACTTTCTCATCTGGATCAGTTTAAAAAATGATTCAGGGGAGACCAAGTATCCAGAAATAAAACGTGCATCGACTTTTATAATCCAGCTTGGTGAACTTGGGAAAGGAAAAGACCTCAACATATCATCTCTTAATGCATTCTGAGAGTAGATTTGTGTTGTCAGTTAGGTTACATTTCCATTTCACATTTACTGCATCCCACTCCAATTTAGGTCTTTATAACCTTTGCTATTAAGTTACATCTCAACCTACCCATACTTACCCAGTACGTCTTTGTACAGGACTTGACATTTATCCTGATTGAATTAATGACTTGGTTCAGCATTCTAGTGTAACATGACTGTTCTGGATCCTAGTTTAGTCATATAATAAATATAATATAATAGTTATCCCTTCAGCTTCATATCAACTGGAAATACAATCGCATGCCATCAGGGAGTGCTGAGGCATTGAAAAGAAGGTAGCAACTGCAGTCAAACTAACGTTTGGCAGGATCTTAGAGATTAGGACTGCTTTTAACTATGCTATATAGTGTATGAATTCGGGTAAGCTACAAATTGCAGTGTGCATTGTGTCTTCCATAAAAGGTG
>PVKM010019834.1:0-23878 GCA_004027735.1 Carollia perspicillata | reverse complement strand
GGCAGAATCTCCTAAGAACTGCACTCACCTAGTACTCCTCTCTAGGTGCATAGAGAGGGAGCTGGTAAAAGATAAATATGGAAGGAAGAGGTGCTTCCCCTTCACTGTTACCCCTCCCTCCAAGAACCCCTGACACCCTGATTCTTTCCCCAGTATGATCTCCCTTTTCAGGAACAGAAATGCCTTCTGCAGAGCCAACTCGTTCCCTCTGGTGCTGGTCCCAGAGGAGGTATAGCATCTGGCTCCTACCCTCCATCTAATTACACATCTGTTTGTGGGGAATGAAGCAGTGTTCTATTCCCTGTCCCTCTCCAAACATTTTAATGTGCAGATGCATGAAGATGACAGCAGCTGCACCTCAGAGCCCACCCTTGCACATCACACTAACTGGCTTACCTATTCCATCCATTTCTTGGTAGAGCTGCTGACACGTAACTTTCTAATTCTTCCTCACCTTGACGCTGCCCATAACTCTTGCATTTGACAGACCGGGGTTTCGTGTTGCTCACTGATTCAGCGCTATGAGCCTAACTGGGGTGACGAAGGCCTCCTCCCTTAGGTATGGTGAGGGATCTCCCTGGCTCGCTCTGGCTCGCCCTTCCTGTGAGCACCTTCAGCGAAGGAGGCCCTGCAGTGGGTGGTCTTCACATCCTCATCTCTCCCTCCCTTTGATCGTTTCCCCCTCACTCTGAAAGTCATGTGCGGAAAGAGATTTTACGCCAAACAAACTGCATTTAATGAACAAGCATTCATTTATTTTTCTACCTTTTAGAAACTAGTCAAGGTTTATGTAAGGTCCAGAAGTTCTTACTAGTCTTTGATAAATGGAAAGACCATTTTAAATTGATTATATTCAAGTCCCAAACAAACACCTTTCAGCTAGTTCAGATGATCTGATTATGCAGAAATTTGCAGTTTTATTCAGCTTTTTGAAATATTGAAGTGTTTCAGATCACCATTAACATCTAAGCAACGTGGTTAAAAGGATAACTGGGCATAGAGACACATGGATTTGGGTTCCACTTGGCTTTGTACTAGTCTCGTGAGCTTGGATGAGTTTCTGAACATACATCTGAGTTTCTTCATGAGTAGCATGGGAATAATGATACTTTTGACTTTATAAGATTTTCATGAAGATAAAATTGCATAATGCTTATAAAGCACTTAATATAAAGAGACATAAAACAAGAAATCAGTAAATGGTAATTGTTGCTCTCTTTATTTCCTTCACTTTTATGATCACCATTAATTAACACCACAACCCAAAATTGGGAATGGGGGCCTCAGACTAGGAATCCCTCTCTCTATTCTTGGGCAAATATTCATTCAACTTGCCTGTGGCTGAGACTCCTAGGATTCCCACTATGCCCATCCTTCTGTCTTTAAAAGCAATAGCAATTTTAGCTGGGCACATGGTCACTCAGCTAAAGATTGATTTTTCCAGCTAGGTGTGGCTTTATAACTAGGTGCCAGCCAATGAGATATGAGTGGACATGATGTATGCATTTCAAGTCACGCCCTGGGAAAAAAAAAAGAAATATGTTCTCCTTTCTATTTTCTCCCTCCTGGCCAGCTGGAATGAAGACATGGTAGTGAGTCACCTTTAGCTAAGCCTATGGGGGCACAGGCTGGAGGTGACATGGTGGCAAGATGGACTGCAGATACTATCCATACCACCACTCCAAGTCTGGACCACCAGCCCACACTGTTACATGAAGGAAAAAGAAACCTCTTTGTTGCTTTAAACAGTAAATCTTGTATTTTATTACAATACCATAGAGTGTCCTAAAAACACAGCAAACAACTATTTTCAAAGTAGAAGTAATACTTTTTCTAGTTATACAACTTCCTGAAGTACAAAACCACATCAGCCTATCAAGACTTACTTCTGATGGGGTACAACTAGATGTCAATAGGGCTCATGCTGCATCTATTGAGAAGAAAGATTCCCCAGCCCCCTCGAGAGCTGCTGGGGAATCAATATCTTTTAATTATGAGAAAGCACACTGTGTTTACATTTCACATGGTGGCAAGAGGAAGGTCAAATCGCAATTCTCAGGGCCATTATCAAAACCATGCATTGCTGTGTTTGTCAAGTGGGATTCAGAATAAGGCAAACCTGAAGAGTTTTCATCTTCTTGTTTTCTCCCTCGTTTGTTTATGTGGCTATACCCTACAAGATGAACAGCTTAAAGAGCAAAGGAAAATGAAACCAGCAGGCAGCTGAAACCTCCTCCATTTCAGGAAAAAAGGCAGTTAGTGACTCCGGGTTTTACTGGTCGGGCAGTGACTGGGAGGCTATTATCCTCCTTTCCTGTTGCATATCTAAAACCATTTGAGAAATAATCAAACCTGGAAACACACACATGAATAAACACTAGAGTAAACCCCCTTCCTCTTCCTACCGCCTATACCCCATGACTCATGAGCTTCCTGAACTGGAACAACACGGAGCTTTCTGAGTGTGGAGATGTCAGCTCTGAGAACAGCGTGTGCTTCTTTGTGTGAAAATCTTAGGCAGCCTCATAGAAAGCCAGTTCAGAACTCAGAGTGGCCCTGCCCTGTTTGCTCCGCCTGACTAGTCTCCACGTTAATTAGTCATCTGATTTCTTAGCGGGCGCTCACTGGCCCAGGTGTACATTGGAGTCAACAACAACATTAATGACAGCAACAACAAAAATAACCTTCTTTCATTTTTATGCCTTATAAGGAGGTCTCGTTAGCGTCATAATAAAAATGAGGGAACTGCAACTTGGAAATATTATGAAATTTACTTAAGATGATTTAGAAAATCATAATGAATGATTATAATGGTGGTGGTGATGATAATAATGACAGTAATAGCGGTAATAATGGCAATGGTGGAAATGGTGATAACGATGGTAAGGATGATGATGGTGATGATGAAAATGGCATAGTTGATGATGATGATGATGTTGTGGTGCTGTTCATGATGGTGGAAGTAATAGCAGAGGTGCTGCTTTAGTCTGGGTCAGGTTCCATGCTGAACGTCTACTTACAAGGAAATGTATAAAATTAAAGTGCTTAGTGCAGTGTTTGACCCACTGTGAGTGTTCGGTAATTGCCAGCTTTGGGTCCAGACCTAAGATGACGTAAATACAGTATTCTCTTAGACACAGAATTTAAGAAGGGGTGCCAAAAAAACTCAGTAATCAAAATAAATAATATTTTAATGCAATATTATATAAAAATAAAGAGTAATCACAGTGAACAAAATATTGATATTTTAACTACAGACAAGTTTACACCTTGCAGTTAACTCAACTTTCCCTGCTCACTTCCCCCTAGTCATGTCCCAGTCTCTCATCTGATGTAATCTCATCTCATCTGCTTGCAAACCTGAGCCCAAGTTGTTCTTACCCCCATTTTATAGATGATAATACTGAGGCTCAAGAGGTCTTTTTCACAATTAATATAACTTATATGTGGAAAATCTGGGATTAGCTCCATTCGACCCACCATAGAAGTCCAGGTTTTGCCCATGAGTCTCCCTGGCTTCTAAAATTAATTTGTGTCATAACTACATTCACTGAAACATTCTGTGTCACTTTTAGAAGGTGAAGAGTAGAAAGGGATTAACTACCACCTACAGTTCTTATCAGGGCAATGATGTCAGTTAGGTGACACTGATACTTAACAGACATCTAAGACTGTGTATTTATTTAACGTCTACTCATTTAAGTAATCTATTTAACCCACTTAGAAATTCTAGGTAGGCAGCATCACTGTTCCATTTCACAGACGGTGAAACAGAGTCTCAGAATTGGGGGCTCATAGGCAAAGTCAATCCATGCCAGAGCTAGTTGACTAGCTCAAGTCTTCAGGGATAATGTAACCTAGTTCTGCTGCTCCCAAGGTGTCCGCATTTGTCTCTTAAACTCCAATGATCTTTCAATTTCTTCATAGAGACCTTCCTTGGAGAAATCTATTTTGCTTGTATCATGTATTATTTTCCTTAAAATTATCTGGGAAAAAACACATTAACATATTTATTTTAATAACATCTTGTGTCTTATGTAATTTTAAAATTGGCATATATTAACCAAAGAAATTTTGGAAAATAGTGAAAAAAGGAGAAAGAAAAAGTGCTTCTACTATTCAGGAATAAGCCAGAATGCCATTTTGGTAAAGGTTTTTTTTTTCTCCTTATTTTCTTGGTCTTGTTTAGAGTTATCTGTTATTTACTATTTCTGGACAGCTCCTCCTATTAATGATAATAGAAAATGGTGAGAGAACAACAAAAGATCTCATGACTAGACTTTTCTGCTCTGGGCATTCCCTTGACTCCATCTACTCTCACCTCAACTTGGACATTATTCAGTCAAGTATCTCCTACCACTCTCAACTTCTCGATCCAGGCCGTTTTATTGGTTTATTCTGCTCTGCTATAAATTAATAAAAGTTGCCCAATCCTCTAACAAAGTAGCTCTTAGCACTTATTGATAATTGGATAACAATATTACATATACTCAGAATAACATATATACACACAAAAGTTAAATATAATTTTAAGGAGTTTACAGCCATTTAAATCCTATCCATGCACCCTCTAAACATTGGTGGGACCAAAGATCAGAAGCCTCACTACAGTTTTCCTAGACCCTATTTCCCATAAGATATTGTCCCTTATCATTTCTTCAGTGCTTTTCTTGATAAAGAAGCTTCTACTCTGCACCTCTCGAATTTTCCTTATCCACACGACCACTCGTCTTAATCCAGCTGCACACTGGTTGGTCTTCTCTGCACTCTTCCCTGAACATCTCTTCAGACGCCAGACCGCACACTCCCTGCAGTTCCATCCGCAGCGACTCTCCCATTGCGTTCGACGTCACTGTTGTGAGATTATCTCTTTTCTTGGTTTCTGTTGTGGTATACACGTTTGACTTGCCTCCCTATTTAACTGTGTACTTTCTAACTCCTTTTAAAAATCCTGTTTCTCTTTTCTACTTTTTCACTACAAATTTCCCTTAGTGTTACTAGCATTTGGCTATTTTATTTTGTCTCTTGTCAGTCTCAAAACTCATCTCACTCCACTCTTGGTGCATGCACCCACACAGAGGTGACTGGAAAAGAGGTTGAAAGTGTTGTGTAGCTATCTCCAAGTAATAGGATTCTGGAGAATGCTGATTTTTCTTACTCTTTCCCCTCTGATTTTTAAATGAGAAACAAATATCATATATAGGCACATAATACATATTTATGTATATACACACATCCTCACATCAAAATAAATTCCTGATGGTACCAAGATATGTGTTCAAGAAAACCATAAACAAAAACTGGAAGAAATCAATCATAGGTGAATTTTTTATAATCTTGTGGTTAGGCAGACTTTAAGCATGTCACCAAAAGTCAAAACTGTAAGCTGAAAAATTGATATAGTGACTATATAAAATTTTAATGTTTCTGTAGGGATATCTCTATAGCTAAGTATGAAAGTAAATGACATATTGAAAAAATATAAATATATATTATACTACATATCCCAAAGGCCAAGTATCCCTTTCCAATAGTGTATCCTCTAGCACATACTTTAACTTTTACATGTCTTTTTTTGCTCATCAATAAAATGAGGATAGTAATGCTACCTTATGGAGTTTTCATAAGAAGATGGGACAAAACAGTATTTATCAGTGGCTCTAACTTGGGGACTGTTTTGTCCTTAAAGGGATGTTTGGCAATGCCTGGTGAAAATTTTGGTTGTCATAACTGGAAATTGCTACTAGAGTCTGATGGGTAGAAGTCAGAGATGCTATTAAACACCCTACAATGCATAGGACATCCACCCAGAACAAAGGTCATCCACCCCAAAATGTATATAGTGGTTGAAAAACTATAGCCTACGTAGCAAATGTAACAGCACACCTGTGCTCAGTGAATGTTAATCTTCATTATCTCTTCTTACCAGTCATTCTCTATTTATGTCCTGTACGTAGGTGTATTCAGTCCCCGCCATTTCTCTCTTAAGGACAAAATATGATTTCAGGTATATCTTACTCATTCAGTACCCATTTTTATTTTATTTTATTTTATTTTATTTTATTTTATTTTATTTTATTTTATTATTTTTAAGAGAGAGGGGAAGGGAGAGAAAAAGAATGGGAGAGAAAAGTCAAGAGGCTCTCATATGCCCCCAGCTGGGGACCTGGCCCACACAACCCAGGCCTGTGCCCTGACTGGGAATTGAACCCATAACCTTTTGGTTCACAGGCTGATGCTCAACCCACTGAGCCACACCAGCCAGGGCTGCACCCATTTTCTTTTCTCCATTTCCTTAGTACTTTTCACGTCCAGCTTCCCCTTCCAAACCTCCATGGATTTTTACTGCCAACCAGATGTACCACCTGTTTTTTTCAAATTTCAGAGAACTTCCTTTCTGAATTTTTACTTCTCTAACTTCTACTCTGGGGCTATTTGGCTAATATTTTACTTTCTAATATTTGGCTATTTTCTTTTCTCTCCCATCAGTCCCTAAACTCATATGGCTCAACTCTTGGTTCATGTATCCATACAGAGGTGACTTAAAGGATGTTTCATCGAAATGCTGTTATGTGATACTGTTGTCATGATTCTCTAGGTAGACTGTAAGTCCCTTGAGAAAAATGGTGACTTTTTATTCATTCTTAAAACCCCTACAGTGCCTTCTCAGAGTAGAAACCTACTCAGAGGGGGCAAGCAACTCATGTGTGTTAATGGGAACCATGTCAGCAATTCCATTTTTTGATCATTCTGGCAACTGAGAATGCATTTATAATCCTCTCTTTAGACCACTGGCACAAGTAACCTTGCAATAGTTTGAATTCTCATAACCTGTTTCAGTAAGTTTATTGTTCATGGAAGTGAGGGTTATTTAGTATGTTCAAACAAATAGTGACCAATGCTGAGAATGGATATTTTTCATCTTTTTCTGCTTCAATGGTCCAACATTCATTCGACGTGGAGCTGCCAGACTGTGTCCAGTGCCCCAGCCACAGAGCTGCCAATTTCGTTTTAAATTAAGAAAAATGGAAATTGACTGGGAGGTGTTTATGCAAATCTGGAAGGTTCTGAGGAATTATCTGGCAACTGTTAATGGATGTGCCATTCTTAGAAAAGAGTGCTCATATTTTCCTCTTCTGTTAGAAGGGGTTCTGTGTGGTCATTTATGCCTATGGATGATTAGATCTGACCATGGGACACTAATGTGAAGGATATTTTGTTCACGGCAGTGAATCCAAATCCTATTCAATCAGTGGGATCCCTGAAGCCACCATGGGGGATCAATTTTTACTGGAGGTGGGATCATGGGAGGGCCTTCCAAGTGGCAGAATATTCTGCCTTTGCTATCTCATTGAATTTCTCTCAGAAGAGTTACACACTTCAGGTCAACTTAAAGTAAGCTCACCGTATGTTCCAACCATTTTCTAAGGTCTGTTTGCATTTATTCAACAAATAGGACCTGAGCACTTCAATGTGCCTCTCTTATAGGCAATAGAGACAGAACAGTGTGTCTAGTTGGTTGAACAGTGGCTGCTAAAATGATATGTTCACAGAACCTGTGAACATGACCTCATTTGCAAAACTGCTTTTGCAACTATAATTGAGGTAAAGATCTTGAAATGAGATGGTCCTGGATTATATAGGTAGGCTCTAAATCCAATGTCAAGTGTCCTTATAAGATACACACAAAGAAACAATAGCCCATGTGAAGACAGAGACGGAGACACAGATTCAGCCCCAAGCTAAGGAGCAACCGGAGCCACTAAGAGGTTGGCACCAGCAAAGGATGGAATGTTCCCTTAGGGCCTTCAAATGAAATGCGACTCCATCAAATCCTTGAATTTTGAAGCCTCCAGAATATTAATTAATACATTTCTGTTGTTTCAAGCCACAAAGTTTCTGGTAGTTTGTTATGGCAGCCCTAAAATACTAATATAGTGAATTAAACAGATAAACAGATGAGTGTCACTGCCCTTGTGAGGTTTTCATTCTGGCTGGGTACAGACAGAAAATAAATTAATAAAATATATTCGATGTTGGATTGTGACCAATGTGATAGAGAATAACAAAGGAGGACAAAGGGACTGGGATTAGGGGGAGGGGTGTAGCTGTAAATTAAGTGATCATTAGGTAACACCTTACTGAGAAGGGAATATTCAAACAGGACTTGAAACAGGTAAGGAAATATATTATGTAGGTTTCCGGAATAAAACCCCTGAAGACAGGGAAGTGCAGTGGTAATGTTTCCGGGTGTATTGAAGCAACTATAAGGAAGTAAGGGTGAGGAGATCAGATCACTACACCTTTTATGTGTGTTTATCTGTTTACTCAGCATATGCTTATTGAGCCTGTACTATCTGTAGCATTTCATGACATTCTTATGACAGCATTGAGAGGTAGGTATGAAATCCCACTTAATAGATGGAAACACTGATGCTTTGCTCAGGATTACTCAGCTTGTATATATGGCACTAGAATAGGAACCCAAATCAATGCTCTTTCCCCAATATGTAAAGGATAAGTGAATATTTATCTTATTTAAAATTTATCTGCAATTGTTTTGTTTTATATAATCATCTTGATAAGCCTAGCTTACTTTTGAGACCAACACAAATGTGTTTTGAGCAGTGACTGGCCCTTGGGAGGCAGAGGGGACTGCGACTTTGGCAAAGGCTAAGTGCTACAAATTGCTCTCTCTCACAATGTCTTCAGATTCTTGCCATAGCTCTGTGACTCCAAGTACATTGGACTTACATTTTCTTTCTTTAAATGGCTTAAGGATGTATGTGAGGTTTTTTAATATTCCGAAAAGCCAGATTCGTGAACAGAAACAAAATGAGAAATGCTGCATAAAGAGAATAAATAAATGTAGAATCACAAGTCACATATGATCATTGATGCAGCTACCAAATGTGGAGAAGAAAACAGAGAAGTCATCTTATTTCTTGTGTAGGCAAGTATGTAACCCAACTGGAAACCTCTTTCCCCTGATCACATTGGCCCCTCACATTGATCACTGTCTGTCATGTTCTGAGATGTTATAGGAAGAAGCCAGAGAAAGACAAGTGGAGGAAGCAAAACTGAGATGAGTTCTTCTCGCTGCTCTGACAAAGCAGCAAAACACGGACAGTGTTACTGTATCCGTGGGAATCTCTTACTACTCCAGTCAATGGTGCCTCTGAATGTTTGATGGAAGTAGTTAGAGATCTGTGAAGAGTGCTTATCTTGCATACTCCCGTCTCCTGAATAATTCTGTATAAACAGGAGTTTACCTATTTGTGATACCTCTCTGCCACTTCTTTTATTTTCTCATTGGGTTTGTTTTGGGGGAAAATTCCAAGGGGATATGCTTCATTTAAATGTTATACTTCTTTTTCATATGAATAAAGTACTCTAATGAAGGAAGATATAGGAGAATCAAGACTATT
Source organism: Carollia perspicillata (assembly GCA_004027735.1). Classification (NCBI taxonomy): domain Eukaryota; kingdom Metazoa; phylum Chordata; class Mammalia; order Chiroptera; family Phyllostomidae; genus Carollia; species Carollia perspicillata. The sequence goes on along the minus strand of PVKM010019834.1, from coordinate 14,450 downwards.
GAATAAGTCAGCGTATAGTAGACACTCAATAAATGCTCTCTGTAAGGAAAATGATCTTAGTAAATGGGAGGGAAATTATGATTCAGTGACAAAATGTTCATGGGTTAACAAATGCAACTGTAGAATGCTGAGTCTGGCAGCAGTAACATACAGGTGAGCTGGGTCCCAGTCCTCAGCCAGGGAATATTGGTGTTCTCTTACAGCCATTTTTGTAGATGGCAGGAACACACATGGGAGAGGAGAAAGACAGGGACAAGAAAGGCTGCAAAGGTTCTGTAGGCTCAAAAAGATATGTATTGGAAAGAATTCTGAATTAGCAACACATTGTGCCAACTTAGACCTGGGCATCCAAGGTAGTTAGAGTCTTGGCTAATAGCTATAATAAAGACACTCCAAAAGCAGAGGCTTAAGTACAAACAGAAATGTACTTCTTTCACATAAACCAGTCCAGAGCAGGTAGGTGACTCGACTCTACAATGTCATTCAGGGACCCATGTTTGAAAAAGTCCAAGGGCTGTGGATTGCCACCTCTTGTGGTATCTTCAACCTTGTGACCCCCAGTAACATTGGACTGATAATTAATGGGACCTGTTCTGACCTCCTTTATGGTGCTGTCTTCTTCCCTATATCCTATACCATACCCAGGCCACAAAGGGACAGGAAGGGAAAAGAGCAGAAGCATCTTTCTTTTAACAGACTACAAGTCCTCCTCTTACTTCCCTTCATTCACCATGGACCAGATCTGAGTCACATGACCACACTCAGCTGCAAGAGAGGCTGGGAAATGTAGTTGCTTGACAAGTAGCCATGTGCCCATGTAAAACTTTGAAAGTGAGAGGTGACATTCCATTACAGGAGGGAGACAATTTCTGCCAGAGCCACACCATGGGCTTTACTCTTCACTACTGGATTTTGGATGAATATTCAGCTGTCTCCACTTAAGGACTAAGTCAGGTAAAGAGAGACTTCCTGTACCAAAACCCATAAACTTCAGGCCTGGCATCTTCTCATCTGTTTCTAGTTCTCTACCTTCCCCTACATGAAGACATACTCAAGTGCTATTCTAAAGTCCATTAGCAGTAGACAAAGGACTCCCCCTCCCCATACTTCACTGTCCCTACTTTGAAACTGGTCATCTGAAGGACATCAGGCTTCAAGTGTTCAATTGCCAGGTAGAGAATTAAACAATGTTTTTCATTTGTGAAGGACAAAGAGAGACAAAGGAGAATCTTTAATTATGAGTGTGTTCACCTTCGCTTCCTCCCAGCTACACAGGGCTTGATTTGGAAGCAGTGTTGACTTGCCGTCACAGCTCCTGTTCACTTCTGACCAGGAACATTCTAATTGGTTCTCTGCCTCAGACAGGAGGGCAAGGCTCCTGTGTGTTTTGCTTTGTTTTGTTTTGATTTTTTTCCCTAAAATCTAAATGGTAGGCTCATTTGTTTAAAATAACTAATGTCAAGGCATTTAAGAGCGCTGACAAAAAATTATACAAGGTTACAGGGTCATCCTCATTGATAGTGATTCAAAACAAATAGCAGCCATTAAAAGATTGAGTTCAAAATACCACCTCTGCTGTATTATTCAAAACATCCTTGTCCTAGTATTGGTATTTGTTTGTTTGTTTGTCTTATTAATTTTAAATGAGGCAAATATCCTTAATTTGCAATTTACAGTATAATTTGAAATTATTTTGAAATGTACTCAGTGCAGGGTCAGCGTTGCATTTAGTGTCCTTGAGGTCAGTAGCTTTAGCAGGCTGGTGTTTTAGGTGTACAGTGCTGAACTCACGTGTCTTTTAACTTGAAATTTTATGATAATTTTCATATTCTGGTTATTCAATAGGGATACTTTCAAGTCTTAATCATATCTTTAATATTAAAAACAGTCCCCAACACAATAGTTAATTACTATGAAGGTGTTTATTGACATATTAGGTGTATGTTTTAGACCCAAGTGATAATATAATCTTTTGTTAATATAGAGAGGAAAAATGTGATCTGAGAAGACTTCTCCCAGGTGCACAAGAAAACAAAATACAGACATGTCTCATAAATGGTTTTGACTGACACAACTTACTTTCCCCCAAGGCGGTTCCTTTGTGAAAAATGCAAAAGCCTGCCTTTCTAGGGCGAATCAAAGACTAAGCCTGAGAAAGATGGGGTGGGTTGGAGAAAGCTGGCCCAGTGCTTGTCTGCTTGTTGCAGCTTTAATAACACCGTTCCCTGTGGTGTCATTTGCTCAGTCTTTGTTGACAGCCCAGAGCTGAAGGAGGAGTGCTCCCTTTTGTAATCACTGGTTTGAATCTGGGAGTGTCTAAACAAGAAAATAAGTGAAGTGAGCCATGACTCCAGCAGTGTTTGAGGGGAGTCGGGAGCCATTGCTGATGTTTAAAAACTTTTCAAAATGGTGGCAATTTCATTTTCAGAAACTGCTTTCATCCCAACACCATGTTTGGGTGAATTAGAATACAGGGTCCGGCAGAAGTCACGCCTGCGCAAGTGTGGTTGGCAGAGTAATAATATGGGTGTCATGATTTATAGTTTTAATTTGAACATTTCACCTAAAATCTCATATGGTATGCTTGAGTGTGATATTGTTATGTTATAGAATTATATGCTTATGATTTTATAATACAAGATTTTGTAATAAAAAGGGCTTTGTTTGTGCCATACCCTACATAATAATTCCAGTGTCTGAAAGTCACTCAAATAGGAATGAGATGATTTGTCTTTAAATTGTTTCACCTATTCCATTTTCTCCAGAATACTCAGATCTGAGTGATTTAAATTCCAGTGATGGCTTAGGCAGTGTTTATTGACACTGTGGCAAGTGATCTACAAACACTGTCTCAAGCTTCAGTTTAGTCCCAGGGGTTACGTGTATCAACATGCAACCCTTTCACAGATGAGGAAACTATAGTTCAAAAATGTGGGTTAACTTGTCTAAGATTCCATAATCTATCAAGTTCTAATCTCTGATTCCAGAATTATTGCTCTAAACTCTACTGCTTCCCTGTAAAAGTTTCCCAAGAGCTAAAAATTATCTCGTGATAAAATGACTTAAATTCTTACGTATTTAACTTTTTCTGTTTTTTTCTTTTCTTTTTTTATTGTTGTTCAATTACAGTTGTCCACCTTTTTCCCCATTGCTCACCCCTTCCCCGACCCACCTCCCACAGTCAATCCTTCCCATTGTCGATGCCCATGAGTCTTCCATTCATGTTCCTTCGCTTTCCCCTTCCCCTGTTTTCCCCCTCCCCCATCTTCTCTGGTCACTATCAGTTTGTTCGTGATTTCCATGTCTCTGGTTATATTTTGCTCACTTGTTTGTTTTGTTGATTAGGTTCCACCTATAGGTGAGATCATATGGTATTTGTCTTTCCCCACCTGGCTTATTTCACTTAGCATAACACCGTCCAGTTCCATCCATGATGATGTGAAGGGTTGAAGTTCCTTCTCTCTTTCTGCTGTGTAGCATTCCATTGTGTAAATGTGCCACAGTTTTGGGATCCACTCATTTACTAATGGGCACTTAGGCTGTTTCCAGCACTCAGCTGTGTGGGGGGGCTCTGCACGCAGGGCCCCCACTGTCCACCACGGATGAACATAATGCTGCCAAGACATGATTTGCTTGGGGAGGAATGGGGTCAGTCTCTCAAGTTAGAAAAGGCCACGAGTCCTTACCTCAGTGGTATTTATTAGGTTCGTAACACACAGGGATACAGGTAAAGCTCATTAATCAATGTGAGTTGGCAAGGATCAAACAATAGATAACAAAGAACTCTGAGGGCCTATTTTGAATCAGGGTCAGATAGCTAAAGAGCCATAAAACTTCGAGGAACAAACGCACTTCTTGCTTGGATCCTTATTTAATTGGGAGCATTCTAAACAAAAGCAGGTTTCACAGGATTTCACATATTCTTTCGTATGCCTGATTACCCCAGGAACCGCTCTAGCAGCAGAGGGCTGCACCCCCTCCCCATCAAGATTCAGGCTTAAGTGGATTAGAGCCAGGAAGTGCTTCTCCCAGAGCTTCTCCCAGATGGTAAGGGGACTCGGGCTATGTCAAAATAGCTGGGGGGTGAGGGTCCTTCCCCTCACTTCCTGCAGCCTCCAAGTCCTTTCTTGATGGCCTCCCCCATGATCCTGCCTCCTTGGGTTGCTCCTCCTCTGAGGGGTTGTACCCATAGACTCTGACTAACCGACCAAGCGTTGGGGGCTAGAGAAGGCAGAAGCAGCGCTCTTGCCTGGGAGATAAGCTTTGTTTCCTCAGTGGCTCACAGTCTGGAGGTCACTCACTCAGCCTTAGTCATTGGGGGTGAGGGTGTGTGGTTACAACTCCTGAAACCACTCAGAGCAGTTCCCAACACTCAGTTATTGTAAATTGTGCTGCTATGAACATTGGGATGCATAGGTTCTTTTGAATTGGTGATTCAGGATTCTTAGGGTATAATCTCAGCAGTGGAATTGTTGGGTCAAAAGGCAGTTCCATCTTTAGTTTTTTGAGGAAATTCCATACTGTTTTCCACAGTGGCTGCACCAGTCTGCATTCCCACCAACAGTGCACCAGGTTTCCCTTTTTTCCACAGCCTCACCAGCACTTTTTGTTTGTTGATTTGGTTATGATAGCCACTCTGATCAGTGTGAAGTGGTATCTCATTTTGGTTTTAATTTGCATCTCTCTGATGGCTAGTGATGCTGAGCATCCTTTCATATCTCGAGGCCCTCTGTATATCCTTCTTGGAGAAGTGTCTGTTCATGTCCTTTGCTGATTTTTTAATTGGGTTGTTGATCTTCCTGGTTTGGAGCTGTGTGAGTTCTTTATGTATTTTAGAGATCAAACCTTTGTCTGAGGTATCATTGGCAAATACGTTTTCCCATATGGTTGGTTCCCTTTTGATTTTGCTGATGTTTTCTTTAGCCATGCAGAAACTTTTTCATTTGATGAAGTCCCGTTTGTATATTTTTTCCTTTATATCCCTTGCCCGAGGAGATGTACTGGTGAGAATATTGCTGCATGGGATATCTGAAATTTTCCTGACTATGTCCTCCTCCAGGACTTTTATGGTGTCACAACTTAAATTTAAGTCTTCTTTCCATCTTGAGTTTATTTTTGTGTATGGTGTAAGTTGGTGGTTCTTTTGGGTTTTTTTTTTTTGCATGCAGCTGTCCAGATCTCCCAACACCATTTATTAAAGAGGCTATTTCTGTTTCCTGTATTTATACCAGTTCATACAACAACAATTACAAAAATCACATTACATTTGTCCTCTTCTTCAATTTATTACCTACCTACTTACTTCATTATATTCATTCATCATTAATTAATTGGCAGATAACAATATTTAAGTAAAGGAATAAAAATGAAGGAAATTAATCCATTAATTTTTTAATTGATTGAGTCAATATATGTATATTGTGTCATTGTGTGCCATATGCTTTTTGAGGCTCTTGATATACTTTGAGCTTACATTCTTAAGAAAGAAGAAGACATAGTAGTATAAGTTAAAAAATGTACTGTGGGATATATTTTGATTTTGGAAACTCCTCAGGACAAAGAAACAGAGAAATGTCAGTGTGGGGAAGTACGGGAAGTACTGAAACATGAGGTGGGAAGGCCATATAACATTTGAGTATACACGTGAAGTAAGTTAAGCAAGAGGGAGGTGGTCTTGGATATGTGGTGGAGGGGTGTGGCAGGTGGAGGGGTGTTGCAGGTGGAGGATACAGCACATGCAAAGGTCCTGAAGCAGGAGCATAGGTGGAAGTTTAAGAAAGAGATAGGAGGCCAATGAAGCTGGAGTGACTCTGTGAGGGTGAGGGTAGAAGGACATGATGGATTATATTGACTGGATTATGTAGGGTGCTGTTGGTTACAATAAGAACTTGGCTTTGACTCCAGATGGGATTGTTTTGAATAGAGGGGTGTCATAAACATAAAGCTGGACCTCTCTTGATGTGTTGAGACCAGTGGAGGTGGGGATGGATGAAGTGGGAGACCAGGAAGCCGTGCAGACCCTACCATGGGAGTTCAGGCAGAAGACCATGGTGTGGTGACCTGGCCAGGATGAGACCTCCTCCCTTCTTCCTTTCAGCTTTGGATTCATGTTCCATGTCTACCTCATTCAAGAGGACAACTGACTGAAAGTCACTTAATTGGCCCTTTTGACATTAGTATCTATTATATTGCATTTTCTAAGAGAGAGATATCTTCTGTGGGAGACAGTGTTGCAGAAAACAACCTTCTCAATTTAAGCAGAGTGGATCAATAACAGCTATTCTTTATTTGCTTAGATTGTGATATTTATTAAAAGAGAAGGGCAGTGAACTGACTGTGGTTTAGTCCATTATTTTAATAAATTACACATGCAACTATTTTAGATATCTTCCTACGTAACAGATGCTTCACACTCTCTCTCTTTTTTTCCTTTGAGACAATTCTAGGCAAAAGGCATCATTAGTCCCATTTTACAGAACAGAAAATTTAGTGTCAAGGATTCTGTGCAAAATCTCACACATCTGGGAGGGAGCACTCTTTACATCTGAACACTCCAAAGCTGATATTCTCTCTGTATATTTAATGGATATTCTTTAAAAAAACAGTATCAAATAGTGCATATTTAATAATAGATAATGCATTTTTAATAGAGTTGTTGGATCATATAGCCATCTAATCATCTGGAAGATTATCAGTGCTGGTGGTTGTCACACTTGAGTTTGAACCAAAATCTCCCAGAGAGTATTTTCAAACACAGATGGCCAGGCTCTATCCCAGCCTCCATTTTAGTCGTCTCAGGTGGGGCCCAGGAATCTGAATTTCTGACAAGTTCGTAAATGATGCTGATGCTGCTGGTCCTGGCACCACACTTTGAGAATCTCTTTTCTATGCCAATTCATCTTTTTTGTCAATGAACAAACTGAAGATCAGAGAGGTTAATACCATTTTCAACCATCAGTAAAACCCCTCTTGCCTGGATTGTGAGAGAAAACTTGAACTATAGAGATGCATAACAAACTTCCAGTAATAGAAATTTAGAATTTGTTGGCTTCTTTGCTTATTTTAATTCAAGAGTATAATCATTGGACCGTCTTTGTTCTCGCATTTTCTCCTGATTTATTATTTCCTTTTGAAAATGTAATCAAGAAGAACCCTGCTCCCTCTCACACACATCTTATTCCTCTCTTTCTCCTGTCCTTATTTTCCTTTCCACTCTGAAATTTGTATTGTGTTTTATAGTTCCTCAGAATATTCTCAAAAACATCTTATGAACAGATCTGCTACAAACAGAGCTGATGAAGGCTTAGTGATAGCTATCCAGACCTCTGCTGCATCAAAGAGGTACTGGTTTTGTTTCTGTGTTTTGTTTTAAGGAATCAGAGATGATTTGTGCACCTGAAACTAGAAACATCCTTTGGTAAAATCTATCAGTCCAATTTGATGTTGCTCACTAGTAGTGGAGCTTACTTTCAGTCAGTCATGAAAAACAACTGTTTGGTTTTTTCTGTTCTTCAAGGTGAAGTTTCAGTGCCATTTTTTTCTGTGAAGCCTTCTGTCACTCAGGTTCAAACCAGGCCGCTTATTCTTGTTTTCTTCCCAGAGGACTTAGTTCACACTTCTACTATATTCCCCATTATGCAGTATTGTCGCCTCATTTTAAATGGCTAACTCACTGACCAGCCTCATTATCATTAAGGACAGGGGCTGAATGTTCTTCTGTTTAATGGATATGGAACCCAACAGAATCCTTGAGACTCATTTTGCTGAGCAGGTGAGAGACAGCAAAGTAGTGAGAGGTGTGAGCTTTGAAGTTGGGCAGAATTTTTTTGGAGACCAGGTTACTCTATACCTGTCACACAGGTATAGCTTCCCAGGTATACCTGTCACACAGTTTCCCTTTAGGCTCAGTTTTTTCATCTGAAAAATAGAGAAATTGTATTAATATTATGCAGAGTTTTGAAAAATTAATAAGATACTGAAATAATGTATGTAAAGTTTTAACACATTGCCTGGCTCATGGAACGAGTTGAATAAATAGTAAATGTAATCCAAATGTTCACAGGCCCACTCTAACCCCTGAAGGGTTAATTAAACTTAAATTGAGCCCCTAACTTCCATAAGCCATGGAAATCCAAAGTCTCCCCATAATGAACACTGCTTCCTAGGGGCTTGTGTCTTCATGGCCTGTTTTGCTTCTGGGCCCTGGGCCTTAAAGACTGAGTCATTTTTGACCTCTGCAAACCAGAAAGTAAAACTTGGCTCCTGCACCAGGTTGCACAAGAAACACACACACACACACACACACACACACACACACACACACACACAAGTAAGGTCTTTTTACCAAGGATTTACGTATCTGGGGAGACATTCATGGTCTTCCACTATCTCTCCAGCTTTCTCCTTTCTTCCCTCCCTTCCACTCCCAACTGTGTTCCCCACACCTTCTTGCTTGAATTGTTTTCTCCCAATTAATCTTTCATTATGTAGAGTTCTTTAGCAATTGCTATGTTTTGCCCTCCTAAACTTCTACATGTAAACCCAATGAGGGGCTTAGGAGAACCAAAGGTCTTGCCCTTAGCTGGCCCCACCTTCTTCAGAGGGGGTTTGGGTTAAACATAGTGATGACTTTATTCATTGCAACTATTTTAAAATATGCATATTTTAAAAGTTTGTACTGATGTAAGAATGAAAGAGTGATTGTACCTCATTTTCCCTCTACTTCTCACCCACTCTCATTGGGTTGGTATCACCATTTTCATTCTCATACTCTATCCCCAGCCTAGAACTGGGCCCTTCTTACATAGGACCTTTTGAAAACTGAAAGAACTCATATCCTTGACACCCAAGCATAGAGGCATTAAGTGAGAACCCAGGAAACCATCCAACTCAAACTTAGAAAATTACAGAGGAAATATGTGTTATAGTTTGAATGTTGTACTTTCCTGAGTTCACTGGATTTTATGCAATTAAAATGCACAGTGACTAGCCCTGTCCAATAGAGAATCTAACTTCATGGAAATATTAAAACAATTTAAGTGATTTTTGGTTTCTGTCTTCTTTCCTTTTTCCCCTTTACTCAAAGAAATGTTGCTTTGCTTCTTAATGAGCCAAATCCTCACCAGGGGAAGAAGATAAGATAAAAAACACTATTTTCCTGCCACTTTTGGGCTGGATAATTCCCATTTCATTTTGGGGGAAGCTAAATTTTCAAATGGCCTTACTTAGAGAATGCAGAAGATTAAACATCTTAGTCATTTTGGTGAAAATAATGACAGACTCTACAAGAAACAAAAATTAATGACAAATCACATTAATAGATGACAGATTATTTTAAGTGTGAGAAACAGACCTTAAAAACAAACAGTTTGTGTGTGTGTGTGTGTGTGTATGTGTGTGAAATTGATCAAAAGCATGATTCTCAGCTAATTCTTTGGTTCTGAATTAAATTATTGCTTTAAGATATAAAAATATAGATATACAAACTTCCTTGTGCTCTTCTAGGTATGGTAATCTTCTCTATAAGTGCTTGACCACATATTTAATGAATGCAGATTGTGGATTTTCAAAGTATATTTTGAATGTTAAACCTCTTGAGATTCTATTTTGAATGGAAAATAATCTTCCAGCAGATTTTATTTTCGAAGTAAAATTAAAGACAATGCCAGGCACTAAAATAACATTTAGGTGAGTGCTTCAGAGTCATTTACCCACTCTGCTAATTGTCTTTGTGGCTAGTCATCGAAGTGAGAACGCAAAGCGGATGGTGGGTGAATTTCCTTGCCTTAGCACTCAAGTGGCTTAGAGTAGATCTTAGGGTAGAAAGCCGTAACACTTTCTTAAAAAACTGATGGAGGGGAGAATGTGACCTTGGTCTACAGTAGGAATCTTCCGAGTTTTTCTGCAAAAATATTTTAGTCTGTGAGCCGGGCAGTAACTGTTGTAACTATTCAGTTCTGCAGGTGTAGAACAAAGCAGCTATAGGCAACATGTAAACAAGTGGTGTGGCTGTGTTTCAATAAGACTTCATTTACAAAAACAGGTAGTGGGCCACATTGGGCCTCTGGGCTATAGATTCCTGACTCCTGGTTTAGAAGGACAAGGAGGTCATAAGCTGACCCACAAGCTTTTTGTTTGTGTTAAATCAAGCTCTTTGATTTTAGACCTTCATGTCAGCCTATATGGATTATAGACTGAGTGTGAATTCAGTTTATGGCTTCAGCATCTCAGTTGGGCCCACTCTAGCAAGTTTGCTGTGCAATATTTACTATGCAAAAATAAGTACATGAATAAATAAAAAATGAAAAACAGGACAATGAAGCCCTAATGTCATAACAGCATTTCCCTTTTACCAGTTCTGTGCACACCTCAAACCCCTGGTCTACAAGGCAGGACTAAGAATTTCAGTAAGAGCACTGAGTAAATTCTCCCTTGTTGATCAACACCAGAAGTGAACAGAAAGAAGAAACAAAATAAAAAAAACTCCAGTTAACCTTTCAAAGTTGGGTGCCAATGTGGTATCTGGTATAGAAACGGTCTGACAAATCATAACACATAGTTGGATTCATTTAGAAGATATTTACTGAGTGCCTGCTACTCGTGAGGCTCTGTGCTAGCACTAGAGATATAAGGGTTACCAGGCAGATGCAAGGGACCACGTCCTTGCACTTGTGGAGGTTTTATTCTGGTAAGGGAAAGGCACTATATAAGAGGGAAGGTAGAGGGTGAACTCAGAAGAGACAGATGCGTTGAATTGAGTTTCCTCTCAGAAAGGGTAGTCTGGTAAGCAGCTGTGTGGGAGCAGAAGGAAACATCAGCCCCGTTCATACAAGCACATATTAATTCAACAACACATGTGTCTCTGGCCTCTGCAAAGCACTGGCAATAGAGTGATCAACAAGACATAGTTCCCTCTTTCAGAAAGCTTGCAGTCTAGTAAGGAGAAAAGCAAGGAAACAAGCTATGAAAATTTAAATTCCTGATAGACTATGAAATTCACAGAAAAGGAAATAAAAATGGCCAACCAGTACTGAGACAATACCTAACCTCACTATTCATCAAAATTATACAAATTAAAAATATACTTTTTTTCAACTATCAAGTTGGCAAAAAATAGAAACATTATATCATCCACTATTTGTATGAGGAAAGAGAACTCCAATGCACTTTAGATTGGAGTCCAAATCAATAAAGCCTTTCTGGTGGACAACTTACAGTGTCTAACTAGATTTTAATGGACATTTGTTTTGAATCAGCCATTTCCAAGATAAGCCTCAACTGTGGAGGAATACTTGCACTTAGGCACTGAAAGGCAGGTATGAAGGTGTTGAGCACTGAACAGTTAGTAATTGTGAAACAGGAAAACTCTAAGTGTCCAGTAATAGGGAATGCTTTAGTGATAGCATATCTATAATAAGAGGTACTATTCAGTCATGGAAAAAAATGAAATGCATTTATATAAACCAACATAAAAAGTTTGTAATAGATATAAAAGCAAATCTACTTACTTAGCTGTATGTGTATATATAGTTTGTAGGTTTAGTAGACTGTACGGCAAACTTTATGGTTAACGGAATAAGTGAGGTATAGGAGGGGTGGTAAATGGGCACGTTTCCCATTTCACACCAGTGAAGTTTCCAGTTATTTTTGGAATGTAAAAATGGCTGTTACAATTAAATGCATTATGGGATGGGTGCACAGTCAAAGGATATCCACTGCGTAAGTTCATCTTTAATCCTGGAATGCACTGCAATTCAGTTATCAATAGAATAACCAATTCCACACTTTCAGAGTTTCTTGCTTACTTTGAACACTGTCTCTTTAAAGGAAGGGGGGAGTCATTTCTTTCTGCCTGATATTTTCCCAGGATATGTAAAGTTGTATTCCTAGTGATCAGATCTGAAAATCAACATAATTCAAAGGTCTTCACTTCACAATGTTTGCAGTAAGATTCCAGCATCTTAGCATTAAAGTGTTTTCGGATTACATCCATTTAAACATCTGTGATTCATTATCATAAATATCACATTTGTGTGGGACCATATGCTTCAGCTTGTGCATATACATACATATATATATATACACATATATATATGAATGAAAGGGGGAGGGGAAAGAGCACGATAAATAAAAAATAAATCTCAAGAAACTTAGAGTTACCATATGTGGAAAAAGAACATTTCCAGACATGTGGGGCCTTCTATAATCATGGTAATAAATTTAAGATACCATATAAGAATCCATGCTTCAATTGCAAAAGTTGCCACTTTTGATGGAAAGCTACGATTTAAATTTGGCTTATGCTTTTCCCATGATAAATCAGGTAGGGTGGAAAACAAAACAAAAGGCTTCAACTGCATTGGCTTTTACTTCTTAAGGAAGTGAACGTGGGCTTTTGTCGTTGAGTGAAGAAATCACGGGAAAATGGGCTACCTTTAACAAGTAGCGAGCCGCTCTTGGCAGGCATCCTCCTACATTCCCACGAGGCTTAAGCTAGAGACGATGCCATATGGCATAAGGGATGCAACAAAAATCTCTTGGCAACTGGAGGATGAATAGGTATGACCTACAGGGCTGATCATTTTCTTGTTTACATCAGAAACCCATATATGCATACAATAATTAATTGTGGTTCATGTATTGTAAGCCAGATCATTTTATTTTAATTTCCTGATAAGGTCTTGTCAACTAGGCACAACAAATTTGTAATCACAGTTGGTGAGCATCTCACCCACTACAATTAGGGAGGTGGTGAATGAATTAGTCCATTACAGCCAAAAAGAGTCCACTAATATCTTTGATTGCCAACTGTTGCTAGGGCTAGCGCTGAGCATAGCCAAAGAGATGGGGATGAAGCTGTATGTGGCCTTTGCCCTCAAGGAGTTCCCAGGTTACCAGAGGATAGGTCAGGGAGAAATTGTGAAGGTGTGGAAGCTGGTGTTCTGCACTCTGTGCAGTTCAGTGGGCATCCCTGGTGGTTATTATCAAGCCACCAGCCTTGTCAACACTGAGGACTTACCCTTTAGGACAGACATTCATTGCTGCCCCAGATGGTGTACTTGAGCCCCCAAGCACTACTCTGTCTTCTGGAAGCATTTCTAGACCCTCTCAGGATGCAGGCAGCACAAGGCCATCTCTGCATACAAGTGCTCTGGGTATCCACAGGGAGTAAAGCATAGGTGTTTAAAATGCCTCAGGATTTTTTTGTAGGGAAGATGCTCATCCACGCACTGGCTACACATTATCTATGAGTCTTATGAAATATCATTTTGAAGATCATGGACCAAACTTCCATGGCATTTTGTTTGCTCTGATCTGGGGATTTGTGACAATGGTGTAGCAGGAAAGCAGGGCCTTGGTCTGTAGAAAGCCCAAATCTCAAGAGTTCTTTAATAAAAGTTATACATAGATCAGTGAAGTAATTCCACACTTGCTTTTTTTCCTGCCTGTAAAGAATTCATACTAGTAAAAGCTCTTGAATACTTTTAGATGTTCTGGGACTGCATAAAGATCTGACGGAGCCCAGTCATGCATTCTTCCCACCCTTCTTCCGAGCTTCGGTGCCCCCTGAGCTTTTAAGCTATATAGGGTCTTCTGACTTCTGTTCTATCCGTTTTCCCCTGATGGAATTAATGCTTACTTCAGGATTCCATTCAACTCCATCTTTGACCCCTGTGTTAACTTTAGACAGAGATTATTTAATATCCTGTTAAACCATGTGCTCCTAGACTGCGGAGTAACTTCTGACATTTGCTTTGGATTTCACTGTCCTGAAAAATCCACCCCCTTCCTCTTCCTCCAGGACCTGGGACAGGATCCTACAATAGATGTGAAAAGCAGAGTTCCAGCTTTACTCCTTATAGACTGTCTTCTTAATCTCTCTGAAACTCCATTTCCTCATCTATAAAATACTGCCTTTATGGGAATATTGGAGAGTTAAAAGAAATAATGTTTGCCCTGGGCAATGTGGCTCAGATGGTTTGAGCATAATCTCCCAGACCAAAGTGTCTCAGGTTCAATTCCAGGTCAGGGCACATAGAAGGTTTCAGTGTTTCTCTCTCACATCTCTCTCTCTCTCTCTCTGAAAAAAATGAAAGAAATGTCCTTTGACGAGGAAAGGAAAAGAAGGAGAAAGACAAGGCAAGGCAGGCAGGCAGGCAGGCAGGGAGGGAGGGAGGGAGGGAGGGAAGATTGGTTATCAAATGTTTACCCCAGTGCCTGACATATAGAAAATATTCTGTAAATGGTAACTGTTAGAAAAGACAGACATCAAATATGAAAAGCCAGCATGATTATGGTTTTGTAGAGTGACTTGAAGATGTAGGGAAGTGCTGTGGGTAATTCCCAGTGTGTGTTTATATGAACCGACACTCTTACCTTTGATGCCAAAGCCATTTACATTTTCTGAACTATTTCTTGAACTACTGTGAACAATGCCTTGTTAATATCCT
>PVKM010019833.1:0-23865 GCA_004027735.1 Carollia perspicillata | reverse complement strand
GAGGTGAGCACGACTAGTTGGTAAGCTCTGCGGCCTGCCACGTACTCACACTCCTGGTGAACACAGGCCCCTGCAGGCGGGAGGCAGCAAGCACCTCAGAACAATTCTTCCCACTAAAAGTGGCAACAGGACTCTTGTCTCCCACCTGCCAGAACCTGTGAAGAACCTTCTCTGTTCTCAGGAGCACAAGATACAACACCTGTGACTACCCTCTGAGAAGCAGAGAGCCTCCATCTAGTATATTACCTCAGTGAGAATGTGCTGTTGCTCCTTTTTCATGACCTTTCCTCTCAGTCCCTCTTGGGTTTCATCCCCTTTACCCAACAGAAGTCTTTTCCTAATCTTTAATTTCTCCCAATCTGCTTTATTCCATCTCTGCTTAACAAGTCAGAATAAAGAAAAGTGTTCTTCCAATTCTTTCACCTTCCATTCTAAAGAAAAGATGAGCATGCATTAGCTGCAGAGATGTGATAAACATACTAGAAAGAAGGAAATGTACCCTTCCGATCCCCAGGGATCCCAATTTCTTCTGGCTCTAAAAAAGCTGAGAGTCCATTATGGGTCCCCCTGAAAACTTTTCTTGTAAATTGATTTAGAAAATGCCTGTTTTTATGCCTGTTAGTGTACTAGGGAAAGGGGCTTTTAAAACTGCTTAGTCCCTAGATGGCTGGATTGCTCAATTATCTAGATCAATCATGGGTTATTCAGTCTGTCTCCTTACGCTCAAGACAGACAGGAACATTTCTTCTGAATAAACACCTATACAAAAAAAGTGTTGCATTCTCTTTTTCAGTTCAAAAAGCCTTATGTACAAAGTTTAGAAGTTCTTCTTTGAATATTATCCAAATTCCTTTTGCTGGAGCTTAAGACCCTTTGTCTTTTTTCTAGTCCCCAGTGGAGATATCATAAAGAAAAAAATACAGACATTATTTGATATCTATTTGTTCACAGCCTTCTGCTTGGAGCTCTTCAGGGCTCCTCATTCTATTTATCATCCTTCCAAGCATTTGATGACTGCTCTTAAATCTCCCTCATCACCTGCCCACCACAGTCCACCAGCCCCTATACATCTGTCTCCCCTGTAACTTTCAAATGTAGTGCTTGCCTCACCTGACACCGGCTTCAAGAACTTAATCAGCACATTCAAGAATTATCCAGGTTGTCCACCAAAGAGAGTCCTGAATATACAGCTGCTCTCCATAACTTACTAGTACTCCTATAAAATGCACAGACATGAAGATGAAGATCCTGAAAGCCCCAGGCACTACTTCTTATTTGCCACAAAAAACACTTGCCAGGCCCCAACCCCATTAAGAGACAAAAACAGAGCTCTCACCTCTGCCAGGTTGGGGGGAACCCTGGGCCATCAGTCAGGAGGGTTGAGTTCTGAGCCAAACTCTGCCACTGCCACTGGATAAGCAACTCTCTTCCCATACCAACCCTGTTTCCTAAGCAGACCACAACACATATTTGCCTAGATCACTTTTCAGCACTCTTACATCCTATGATTCTTGGATTAGGCAAAGATTCCTTCTTTCCCTCCTTAAAAGATTATATACATATCTCCTGTCCTTGGTACGTTTACCTCCACCAAACTCTATGGCCAGCATCACATAGAAACACTCAGAAACCAGTGTTTCTCAACCTTTTTATTTTATTATCATCATCTCTTACCCACAAAACACTTTCCTATAATTTTTTCCTTAATCATCCACCCACTGATATTTTAATAGTACAAATATCCTATATTTCTGTTTATATCCTATATATCTGTTTACATACCATATGTAGAGCTGTGATCAATGCATAAAAGAGCAAGTTTTTGTTTTGTTTTGCTGCCCCCAAGAACCAGTTTCCATCCCCTTTGCTGGCACTGTTACCTCCGTTGAACATAACCTAGACTGAGCTGCAGGTTGCCTCTTGAATAATAAAAGTAATGTTATTTGACCCAAACTCCACAAGCCACAAACATACTCACAAGACACAGGTTTTAAAAATAATCCACTACACAAGCCAGGGTGTAATCGGTCCGAGTTCCCATTTCCCCAAAGTAAAGAGCAGCTTCCCAGCCCTCCTCCCCAGGCCACACTCATCAGTTCCGGGCCCTGTCCCGGTCCTCTCAGCCTGGGACCTTCACCTCTGCCCACAGTGCCCACTTGCAGCTCCAAATCCATTCATATGAATCCCAGAAGTAACAATGGGAGTGATGGAAATGATGGGAATGGGGCGAACAATGGCTGATCATATTCCAGGGATAATTAGAATCCACTACAAGGGCAGAAACAACCCTGGCCTCTGGCACCAAAGGAGACGCATTCTAACTCTCCTGCATCAGCCCAGATCCCCTCCCCCATTCCCTGCAGGGCATGTCCCTTAGCCTTACCTCGGCACACTGGCCAAATAGGTCACGAGTTTCCGTAGGTCTTCCTGTCTTATTCTGTCATGATTGCTGCGAGCAGGGAAGGTCAGGATGGGTCCACCTCGTTTATCACGGCCCCCTGCAGGGAGGGAGAGAATTGAGTATCAGAAAACCAGTCAGAAAGCGTACTGCAGAGGAAAAAGAATTCCACCTAAGTACTGGATGAAACGGGCAGGAATATGGTGCCCAGAGATATCTGGTCACTGCTTAAGACAGGGACAGGGGGTTTTGGATGCAGATAACATGGGTGACCCTGGGCAAGTCTTTTGACTTCTCTGATGCCTCATCTGCAAAATGCAAAAGAAAATAAAAATGATCACATTACTGGGTTGCTGCAAAGATGTATGATGACACATGGGGAAGCACTTTGAAAAGTAAAGCTCTTTACAAATGTAAAATGATAATGAAGGTAGTATTCTCTCTTTTTAATCCTCACCCAAAGATATGTTTATTGACTTTACAGAGAGAGGAAGGGAGAGAGAGAAACATCGATGTCAGAGAGAAACATCAATCAGTTGCCTCCTGTATATGCCCCAACCAGGAATTGAACCCACAGCATTTTGGCATATGAAACAACACTCCAACCAACTGACCCACCCAGCCAGGGCGGATACAACTATTCTTAATGAGAAAACAAGCCGCTGTAAGTGCTATGGTCTTTGTAAATTTAACCTCCAATTCATTTCTCTTTGCGGGGCTCTGTGACATGGGAGTACTCAGGATTAACTGACTACCATGGTGAGAAGGCTTAAGGGCATCCTTGCTGGGAGGTTCTTACATTCATAGAAAAGATGTTAAGTGTTTTATTTTTTTAACTATATTTTATTGATTATGCTGTTACAGTTGTCCCAACTGTTTCAACCCTTTGCCTCTCTCCATCCTGTACTCCCACTCTCTCAAGCAATCCCCACACCATTGTCCATGTCCATGAGTCATGTATGTATGTTCTTTGGTTACTGTTTCCTATGCTATACTTTAAATCCCCATGACTATTCTGTAACTACCAGTATGTAATTCTTAATCCCCTCACCTTTTGCCCATCCTCCTGACCTCTCTCCCATCTGGCAACCATCAAAACATTTTCTGTATCTATGATTCTGTTTCTGTTCTGCTTGTTTATTTTTTTTTAGATTCAATTGTTGATAGATATATATTTATTACCATTTTATTGTTCATGTTTTTTATCTTCCTTTTCTTCTTCTTCTTCTCAAAGAAGACCTTTTAATATTTCAGATAATACTGGTTTGGTCATGATGAACTCCTTTAGCTTTTTCTTGTCTGGAAAGTTCTTTATCTGTCCTTCGATTTGAAATGATAGCGTTGAAAGGTAATCTTGGTTGTAGGTCCTTGCTTTTTCATAACTCTGAATATTTCTTGCCAGTCCCTTCTAGCCTGCAAAGCTTCTTTTGAGAAATCAGCTGACGGTCTTATGGGGGATCCCTTGTAGGTAACTAACTGCTTTTTTCTTGTTGTTTTCAAGAGTCTCTCTTTTTCTTTAACCTTTGACATTTTAATTGTGATGTGTCTTGGTGTGGGCCTCTTTGGGTTCATCTTGTTTGGGACTCTCTGTGCTTCCTGAACTTGAATGTCTATTTCCTTCACCAAGTTAAGGAAGTTTTTTTGTCATTATTTTTTCAAAGAAGTTTCCAACTTCTTGCTCTCTCTCTTCTCTTTCCAGTAACCCCATGGTGTGACTGTTAGTATGCTTAAAGTTGTCCCAGGGGCTCAACACAGTATCCCCATTTTTAAAATTCTTTTTTCCTCTTGCTGTTCTGATTGGTTGTTTTGTTTTTGTTTTTTGCTTCCTTATATTCCAAATCACTGATTTGATTCCCTGAAAATTTTTCTTTGTTTTAATTAGTGTATCCTTCATTTCTGACTGGATCTTTATTATGCTGTTGAGGTCCTCACTAAGTTCCTGGAGCATCCTTATAACCAATGTTTCAAATTCAGCATCTAGTAGTTTGCCTGTCTCCATTTTGTTTACTTCTTTTTCTGGAGTTTTTATTTGTTCTTTCATTTGAACCATGTTTTTTTTGTCTCCTCATTGTATTACATAGAGCTCCTACATCTCACGGGCTTGGTAGAGTGGACTAATGTAGTAGGTGTCTGGTAGGGTCCAGTGGCACAGCCTCCCCTATTACCCAAGCTGGGTACTTGAGGTATGCCCACCATGTGGGCTGTGTACACCCTTCTGTTATAGTTGACCCTTTATTGCTGTTGGTATGTCCAAGATCAGCCTGTGTTCTGTCCAGGGTCACACAGTATAAACTACAAAGCAATCTACAGATGGCTGCTACTTATGCTGGGTTTGGTGGTGCCCAGGCGAAGCCAAGCTGTGAACCAAAGCCAGCTGCTGCTAGTGTCAGGCCTGGGGAAACTTAGCAAGAGGTGCAGGCTTGCTAAAGCCAGATGTTGCTTGTTTGATAGAATTTAAGAAAATCTAAAGCATGGGCCAAGACAAGACATTCATATGGAAAAGTCACTGGAAATAGCTTGGGTGGGCCCAAAGGGTGGGTGGGGCTGGGTCTCAGGGAATCACCAGTGTGGGGCAAACAGTGTGACCCAGGCTGATGGTATCTCAGATATGGCACCCACCTGTCAGCTCTGTGACTCTGTTGGGGGAGAGCTCAGAAAAGGAACAATGGCCTCTGCCAGCATGTCTCTCTGGGAGAAAGCTGCCTCCCAGCTCTCATCCTGATGCCATACAATTCAGTTCCTCCCTGTATGTCTCTTGTGCCTTTCAATCTGCTTCCCCCATGCTGGAGCTCAGAGGGAGTGAATCTGAGTTAAGTTTATGCATGGGCCCTTTAAGAGGAATTTTCAGGGGGTCCAGCAGCTTCTGTCTTCCATAGCCTCAATCCCCACTGAGTTTTACAGCAAGAAGTTATGGAAACTTCTCTTCCTGGCACTGGAACTCTGCGCTAGGGACCTGGTGTGGGGCTGGGACCCCTTATTCCCAAGATATCCCCCCTGATTTTTATCTGCCACACGTGGGTGTGGGACCATCCCTTGCCACATTTCCATACGTCCTTCCAGTCTGGATGTGGTTTCTTCTTTAATTCTGTAATTGTAGGACTTTCATTCAGCTCGATTTCTGACAGTTGTGAATAATGGTTGTTATATAGTTTAGTTGTAATTTTGATTTTGATGTGGTTGTGAAAGGAGGCCATCTTTGTTTACCTGTGCCACCATCATGACTGGAAGTACTGAGTCTGTTGTTTAATGCAAGGGTCCCCAACCCCCAGGCCATGAAGGCTAAACAACAGAAACTGTACTGGCCCATGGCCTGTTAGGAACTAGGCCACATAGCAGGAGGCAAGTGAGTGAAGTTTCATATATATTTACATATGCTTCCCATCACTGGCATTACCACCTGAGCTCCGCCTCCTGTCCTACCCTGCTCCCCTGCCCTCCTCGTCCATGGAAAAATCGTCTTCCATGAAACTGGTCCCTGGTGTCAAAAAGATTGGTGACTGCTGGCTTAATGTGTAGGTTGCTGGGGTTGGCCCTCAAAGGCTCCCATTTAGTAGATCTTCGTTAGAGCCTAGGAATCAGCACTCCAAGCGGTCTGCAGATCAAGCTTTGAGAAATATCAACCTCCAAAATAATGGAGGACAATTCTCCAAAGGCTGGATGAAATAAAAGAAGGCGTTCATCCTTCCTTGCCCCAAAGGCCTTCAGAAACCTACCTCCGGTTGATGCCACTTCACGCTAAGTGTTTTCTACGCAGCCAAGGATCCACCCCCACCTGCCTGCCTGAGATGTGACCTGTATTATAGCTCCTGCTGGAGGAGCACATGAGTCTTTATTGGCAATAAGGATACTCAAGGTCTTAATCACTACAAAAGCATTGTACACACTATGATTACAAATGTTTTCTAAATACCACATTTTAAAAAGCTGGAAAGAGTACACTAAAAATGATGAGCACTGCTGTTATTAGAAGTCTGGGATTTCGCATGACTGCTCTTTATTCCCTCTCTTTCCCAAATTTCTTATTCATTAATGGGTGTTGTGATTAGGAAGCAGGGCCAAGTTTCTCGGGAGAATTAGATGGGGATGAAGCTGAGGTGCAGTAGCCATGACCTTACAGGCACTGACTATGACACAAAGAAAACCCGTGTACTCACTGAGCAGCCATCTCACATCCTCCAGAGTTGGGACCACAAGGAAATCTGATGCAAGAGGGAGGGAAGGTTGGCATTGTCATCCTCAATGCTAGAAAAGAAGCTTAAAGTTTAGCCCTTGGAAAAAGAATCTCATTCAAGGAAAGGTAGATAGAGCCTCCAAGAAACCCCACCCAGGTGTGAGTTCATGAATAATGTTTCCGGGTAATTGTAGGGTCTTGAAGTCACACAGACAGAGGGGAGGCTCAACAAATAAAACCAAATCCATTCCAGAATACTCCTTGAAGAGGAAATAAGGAGGCTACAAGGAGAAAAGGATCAAACAAGATCAGCGCCACTGACAGACTTGCTCTGATGAAAAAAATGTTTCAGCACTACCACACTCCCCCACCTTTCCCACCCAGCCCCACACCAGGGCAGACTTGTGTAGATATACCACAGAGTTGAATCCAGGCCCTTAGCTACAGGCTTTCCATACCATGGACCCTGGTTCTTTGAACGAATAACCATTCTCAACTCAACACCTTGGAAATTGTCCCCATCTCCCAACTGCCTTCCACCTATAGAGAAGGAAGCAGAAGGATTGAATGGAAGGCTTGCTGAGGGCTGGGAGGTTCTCCCATACTCTTGACCTTTCCCTCCAGCCTTACCTCACCCTAAGGATTTTCACTCAGGTGCCTTTAACCACAGCTGTTGCCTTTCTTGCTGACTTTCCATGGACACTTTAAGAGTAGAGCCGTGGGAATAGGGGAGCCAAGGTTCACCTGATTGGCAAAGGCTAACTAAGGACTTTGGAGAGCTGTTGACAGCGTCCTTCCTGAGCCAGAGCCAGTTCTGTCCTTGATGACCAAAGTTTCACAAAATCATGGCTAGGGAAGGCAGCAGATGGAAGGGAAGGGGGAGTGAGGGGAGAAAGCCTGAGGTAATACAAGCCTCTCCCTTCAGGAAATATGGATAAGGAGTCGAGAGCAGGCAGCGGGATTAGGCCCAATATTTTTCATGAAGGAGAAGACCTTACAATATTGCAGGAAGAACAGAAGGAACAAGCATAGAGGAAGAGAATCATTATGCTGAAAAGAGTGGGGCAATGGATGGGGTAAGGCCTCAGAGAAGGTACAAGGGGAGGGGTCCTGCCACTTTCTCCACAGTAGTCCAATAGAACTCAATGAGGGAGGGGAAACAGATACAGAAAATTATGAAGAGAAGGGAAGTCAGCCTGCATGGCAAACACAGCCCTTTAGGTGAAATATGAGATGAGGTCAATTGTCAAGTGCCTGGGTAGGCCTGAGGTGCTGGAAGAGAGGTGGAGTGGGCCACCATTAGCGAGTGTCCCAGAGAATGAAGAACAGGATTGTGTATGACATGGGCTTAAGGGAAGGCAGCAGGATATTGGGGCGTAGTGAGGGCTCTGTTGAAAGGCCTGGCTGTGGTGTCCATGCCAGGCACTAACTTGAGTGAAGGCAGAATAGAGATAATGCCTGGAGTAAGTGGAGCAGACCCACTGACAGCAGGAAATATCCTGCTGGATTATGAGTTCCCAGAAAAGTAGGAAGGCATATGTTTTGTTCATCTGACATCCATATTCTCCCAACTGATAGTGGGTTATCAGAAAGGATCAAAGGTAAAACCCTAAGGCCACAGACAGACATACCAAAGGTCAAGGTCTTGGATGTGCATGGCCATGGTAGGGAGGTGGAGGACTTTTCTGTCAAGAAGGCTGAGAAGAGCCCCGGCTGCTGTATCTCAGTGGATTGAGTGCAGGCCTGTGAACAAAAGGGTCGCCAGTTTGATTCGCAGTTGGGGCACATGCCTGGGTTGCAGGCCAGTTCCCCGGTGGGGGGCGCGCGAGAGGCAACCACACATTGATGTTTCTCTCTCTCTCTCTCCCTCCCCCTCCCTCCCCCTCTCTCTAAAAATAAATAAATAAAATCTTAAAAAAAAACAATAAGGCTGAGAAGACACAGAGCCATAGAATTTGATCAATAACTGACATGGGTGCTGAAGTTACAGAGGGGGATAAGCAGATGAAAAATGAGAACCCCCTACTAAAGTCAATGTGCATAATGGAAGTGGGTCCCAGAGAGTGGGAGACAAAAATGGGTACGTTGTGAAAAGATGATAGAAACAGTGGCAAGATCTTTAAAAGCACTGTTCCCTTGCTCATCAAATACCTGCTGTTTGTGTATTCATGCAAGGCTTTGGTGATAGAAGCTATAGGAGAGGGATGTAGAGAATAAAAAGGGAGGGGATGGCTTGATGTTCTAGAAAAGACACTGATTCTTTTCCATAGAAGCAGGGCAAGTTGGGGCTGTGGCAGGGCCAAAAGCAGGGGAAGTGAAGGCTTCCCTGACTGTGGTCGAGAATGGTTCTTATACTTTTCAAGGGGAGTAAGGCTCTGGTTAGGGCAAGCAGATTAGGGTAGTTTGGGAGGAAGACAAGAAAAATACATCTAAAGGACCACACCAAAGTTCAGTCCATGTAACTGTAGTTCCGTAAAATTTTAATGGATAACGTGATATTTTTAAGGGGATGAGGTTATTCTGTAGTTTGGGAAATGTTCTCATGTGCTTGATGTGAACATTACTCAATGTTTATTGAGTATTGTGAACAATACTCAATAAATTGAGTATTGATGGATACTCAATTTAATGAACATGGCAGATCTCCAAGAGGGGGCCCATAAAATGCATTATTTCTCAAAATTATCAGAGAGTAAAACCCCTTTTCCTATTTTTTTTTATTCCCACCTGAGGACTTTTTTCCCATTGCTTTTTAGACAGAAAGTAAGGGAGAGAGAAACGTCAATGTGAGAGAGAAGCATCAGTTGGTTGCCTCCTGTATGCGTCCAGACTGGGGATCATAGGCTCCAGGACCAGGGATTAAATCTGCTAACTAGGTATGTGCCCTGATGAGGAATCCAACACACAACCCTTTGACTATGGGACAACAGTCCAACCAACTGAGTCACACCAGCCAGGGCTCCTTCTTCTTTCTTTTTTTAAAATGAAATCTTAATTTTTTTTCATTACCATTTAGTCCTCTTATACTCTCAGCCCTAGCAATCACCACACTCTTGTCCATGTCCTTTTCTTTTTTGAGGATCATCTCATGGGACTGCTGTTCCATGGAACACACATGGAGAGACACAGGTCTAGAGTACAGAAGCCTGTGCCGCAGCAGCATGGAGTTCCCCTGGGAACAATGTCCTTGCTGTTATTATCTCCCACAACAATGCTGGTGGGAGAGGAGGTGGCAGAAAGGGACATCAGGAGGTGGCCAAAGGGAGGGTGTGAGTACACATGAAGATAACAGTAGTGCAATGGGACCTGCACAAGAAGGTTGTATAAAAGGGACAATGGGTACTGTGAGTGGGAGACGCAATACACAAAGGAAGCCAGAGAGAGGGCAAAGGGGGAAGGTGTGAATGACAGGGCAGGATGGGGCCTAGCCATGTGACACAGTCACAGATCCCATCACACAGGTGTGCACACGCCCACATGCAGAAGCAGCTGGGCTGCACCGGATTATACCAAACGTGTGTTCCCACGGCAGAGCAGTATTCCTGTACCCTGGCCACACCAGGGGCACCAGCACAGGACGGTGGGCACAACCAACAGTTTTTTTCTCCGCTCACCACCTTCCTGCAGTGCTTTTGTCTCAGAAAGGAATGCAACTGCTACACTGCGTCATTTAATTCCGGGTTTCTTTATTTTGCCTTATTTTTGTATTTTGTCTTCTAAAAGCTCAGGATACAAGGAGCTTTTTTGGTTTGTTTTTTGTTTTTCTTTTTTAAATGCAGGCAGTCATCTCCCTGGTGCCCTCAGCATCCTTCCCAGGCACAGAAAGACAATGTCCCCTAAGCCCACGCAAAGATGAATAAGACTCACCCCAGGCTGCGTGGCCGACGTGGGTACACGGTCGTGAGCTGCGCACGCCCAACCTCCTTGGTCCTGCTCTGGGAAGCGTCTACCTGTTTTATGCCTGACTAAAAGCCTTCCTGGCTCCTTGCTTCTGGGTGCTCCATTAGGACAACTCCCTATAGTTGGGAAGCTCTTCTCCGGGGCTGGCTGGGCCCTGCCCCAGAGGTCTGACTGAATTCCCATGGGAAAAAAATAAATCACGAACAATCAAGCAATCATCACCATGTCAAAGTGTACCATATCAGCATTCTCATACCCCGAAATGATGTGAAACAAGATGATGCTCAAAGACTATGCATTAAAGCCAGGAGGGCCTCCTGGAGCAAGTACAGTGGGAGCTGACTTGGAAAGTGAAGAGAGGCTCAGACTGGAAGAAGGTATGGGGAAGGCGCTGCAGGTAGAGGAAGCGCCAGACATGACAGAATGGGAGGATTCATTAGCGGGACATCCAGGGACATCAGGTTAAACAGGCTCGGAGCCATTCAGAAGAGAAAAAGATCCAAGCAGACTTCCCAGAGGGCTGTGGGCCATGTCCTGGGAGCCCAGACTCTGGGCAGCAGCAGAAGTCAGTCAGAAGCCCAGTGCTGCCCACGGGTCTCCAGACTTCTACTCCGGATATTCTCTCACGCTCAGCAAGCGCTCAGACGCAAGTTTACAAAGGTTTCAGAGGCTGTCCTACCTTCGCCTCCACTCACACTAAAATCGCTGCCACGTGACCCCGACTGATCAAGGGATGATCAGTCTGTGCTCCAGCATCGTCAGTGACAGGGCCTCACTACCTAACAGACATACACACACCTAACACTAATGGGAGCGGGAGGCTTCCAGGTCAACTTCCTCTGACAGCAGCCGCAACAGTAAAATGCAAGTATTATTATTACTACCACTACTGATCACAATACTATGGAACGCACAGAGGACCTTACAAAGCTTACACACTGCCACCTCCCATCCCAACAGTCCGCATCATTGGATTTGCTTCTTCCTTCTGGTCAGGTGAGAGATACCTATTGCATGGTTTCTCCTCCCCTCCCTCCCTTCTCTCCATTTCGGCAGTTGCCCATCGGCCAGGCCAGCACTGTCTGTGGAGTAAACCCCTGCACTGTGGGACTGTACTGACTCTCCCTGTGATTCCACTGCCATTCCTTGTGGATGACCAAGCTCATCCAGAAACGAAAGCTCATTCCATGAAGCTTCAGCACTTGGGCACGTTTCTTTAAATGTGACCCTTGGCTATTCACAATGCCATACCCCCGGCCCCTGCCAGGGATTCTGACCCAGGAGGCCTGAATGAAGCCCTAGAACTGGCACCCAGAGTGATGCTGGTGTACCTTACAGTCTGGCTTCAACTACATTAACAGGCATCAAGCTCTTTCTTAAAGGACGACTGAGTAAATATTTTAGGCTGGGGGCCATCTATCTCTGTTGGAACCATTCAACTCTCTTGTTGTAGTGACAAAGAAACCATTGACAACACTTGTAATAGACTGAATGATGTAGTAGACCAAACATACCTGATCCCTGGAACCTGTAAATGTTACCTTACTTGGAAAAAGAATCTTTGCAGATATAATTAAGAATCTTGTGGTGGGAAGATTATCCTGGATTATCAGAGGGGCCCTAAATGCAGTCACAGGTATCCTTACTGTGAGGCAGAGAGAGATCTGACAGACAGAACTGCAGAAGGCAATGTGACCACGGGAGGCCGAGATGGGAATGCTGACAGCCACCAGAGCTGGAAAAGGCAAGAAACGAATTTCCCCTAGAGCTTTGGAGTTAGCGCAGCCCTGCTGATACATTGATTTCAGCCCAGTACACTTATTTTGGGCTTCTTACCTCTGTCACTGTGAGAGAATAAATATCTGTTGTTGTAAGCCACCATGTCTGGGCAACTTGTTCCAGTGGCAACAGGAAACTAAGACACTACCTAAACACATTCACATGGTTGTATTCTAATCAAACTTTATTTACAAAAAGCAGGTGGTTGACCTGTAGTGAAATACAGGCTGTAGTTTGCTGACCCCTGAATTACACTTTAAAAGGTCCAGGTGTACAACATGGGCTGGTGAGAGAACTCAGAAATAAATATTTGGAAGTCATTATTCAGAAGGATAAATAGATAGAAACACTCACTTGAGTTCCCTTTGAGAGAAGGAGAAAAAAGGAGCCAGAACAAAATTTTAACATCCTGTCTATGACCCACTCTGAGATGAACCCAAATTAAACCTCTGAGAATTGTGAAGTGGACAGACTCCTCCAGCTGGAGCTTCTCTCAGAGGGGCTTGGGAGGGCGGGCAGGGTGAGGTACATGTGTGTGGGGGTGTGAGGTGTGTGTGTGAAGGGTGTGAGGTGTGTGTGTGGGGGGCACCCACCTGTGGTAGTAAACACCCTCCAGAACTCTCAGCTGGGACCAGAGCTCTCCCTTCTTTCTCTGCCTCCCTCTGTAGAGAGGAAGCAGCTGCTCTGAGTGTGAATTCCACTCCCACTTCTCTCTCACTGACCCACAGAGAAGTGAGTGCCACAGCATGTGCACACACGCACAACTTCCCTGGGTCCATCATGGAGGAAAGTGCCACAGACACTCACCAGAAACGAAGGCCACTTTTTCCTTTAGGATGGGAAGGACATCAGAAGCTTTCAAACCATCATTCCGAAAAGAACCTGTGAGACAACAAAACAGACAGAATCAGGGTGAGAGAGGCCAGGAGGCTGGATCCCTGGCTCCCACCCTCAGAGTTCCAGCCCCATCACATCTTGTTCAGGCCCCACAGCCCAGCCCGACGGAACAGGAGGGGCTCTGCCACAGAAAGAACACCTCCACACGTTGCCAGGCCACAGTGGGGACAAGGAGAGGACAGCCCAGATCACTCCCTCCATGTATTCAAAGGTCCATGACCTGGAGGCAAAAACTATAGCCCTGTTTCTGTGAACTTGAAGACAGGGGCTTCTTAAAAAGTAATTTTTGTGCTTGCAGTGCTACCATGGCATCTGGTACATAGTAAAAACTCAATAAATATCTGTTGAATAGGTTAGTTGATATCATGATGGACCACAATTCCCTAAATGATTCTATTTGCCTTTCCTCTGTGTGGCACAGCAGCTGTCCATCTTTACCAATGGGAAAAGGAAACCACGAAAACCCCCAAATGGAAAGAAAAATGGAATGTAATACCCTTGTTCACTTTTGTCTCCCTCCCCTTCAAAGTCACCATCATCGGTCCACAACAAATAGGAGATAGGAGGCACAAATCTCCCGGGAAGAAAGAATACTCCTTTCTTCAGCAACTTGTCCCCTGCTTACATCTTGCTTCTCTGTTGCAAAGTCCTTTCTGGGATCTAGCTGAGCTCCTGTTAGGAGGCTGGAGGCAGAGGCATGGGGCCCACACAGAATGGAAGGTAACCATGTGCCTGGAGAAAGAGTAGCCTCAGGAGGCAAAGAACAACCCAGCCAGGGGTGAGATGCGTGGGGAGGAGCCAGCATCCACACACACACAAAACCCGAGTCCAGCCCACTGTGCCCCTATCATTTAACCTGAATGCCCCTGTCGGACTCTCCAGGAAAGCCAGCCCACGCTCAGCTCACCACAGGGGACATGGCACAGATGGGCCCTGGAATCACCACAGGGGATATGGCACAGATGGGCCTTGGGAGAGAGGCAGCTCTGTCAGCCCAGTGAGACAGAACCAGAGATCACGGACACTTCCTCTAGAGCCTTTCGGTACTTGGCTTACTCCCTTACGGTACAAATGTGATCATCTACGGAGGGGAAAATATGCTGGCCAGGACAATCTCACTCGGGGCTCACTCCATCTTTAAACATTGACTATTTGGATATCAAGAGATCCAAAATTGCTGGGAATTTTGACAACAACCCAGGATTAAGATGACTGGCCTAGAGAAGGGAAATGAGGCCGTTGCACACTCAGCCAAAGAACAGAAGTGAAGTGTCCCCAGAACGCCAGTTGCCATGGTCTGATGTCATACCCTAACCCCAAACAAATTTCCTAAGTGTATCTGACAATTTTTCACTAAATGAGGACAGACAGCCTTTTTATTCATCAGTTGCTTCTCTTCGCAAGTTGGCCCGCCACACCTGATGCTGGAGCAACCCACTGCAAGGCTCACTGTGAGAAAACCGTAGGCAATAGAAGAAAAAAAGATCACACCATGAAAAGCAAGTTTTAATTATAAGCATTATTTTCTACTTCATCTCCTAAGTTTCTACAGGTCTTTATGCTCTGACTTTACCTTCCAACACAGAAAAGCTTTTAAACCTCACTAGTAGAAATAGGATCGATATAAATTATTATACAAATAACAAATACATACATAGGATTTCTTTTTACCCTCATGCAACAAATTTCAGTCCCTTGGTAAACAAAAAGAAAGAGTCCTCTCTGGCCTTACCAACTAGACCAGGATCATCTTTAATTAATACATGAATTGCTTGTGTAAAATTATGCTTCTGCACCAAAATAGTTTACTTTCATATATGAAATGTCTTTCTCTATGTCAGTTGAAAAACCACTCTCTTCTGCATCACTGTGTATGCTATTCCTTTCTATGTGATATACACTCTATAAGCTATAGCATTTCTATATGCTACATGCTTTCATTCTGTATGCTATACAGAAAAAAAAATTAATATGAAAATCTAAACTTCAGCCTTGTCTTCTTTCAGATTATACACAAGTTCAAAAACAGCAAGGCCCCAAACGAATCAGATTTTACCATACAACAAGAACCCATGTAACCCTCTTCTCCCTAAACTCCTGTCCTCTCTTTCTGCTGCTCTTCCTCTCCTCCCCTGCTGTGTTAAAGTATACAAGAGAGCTCGAAGTCCACACAGTCCCTTGACTTAAGGAAGAATTTGGAATTTGCTATAACAGAAGCCAAAGGTTCCCTATCCTACTCCCTCCTTGATCCCACCCATGGAAAAGGAGAGGGAGCTCCAAATCTCATCCTTCACACCCCACTAATCATGCCCACCATGTCCTTCTTCCCTCCAGGCTCCAGGACCCTACAGAAGGGAGCAGCTTGTCCACGCAGCTGGCAATCATGGGTCCAGTGAATGACAATATCTTGGGATGGGCTGTTCTAAGATTCCTAGGGCTTCCACTTTCCAAGCCAGAGTCTTCCCCCATCCAGTTCACACCACCTGTGCTATGTGCCAGGTTGTGCCCACTCTAAAATACCCTAACATATCCAGATTTACAAGGTCCTTAACTAGGCAATAATCATTTCCAACAACAATAACAAGGTTTTTCACAGTACAAAAGGAGTTGCTCCCGTATCTCTGTAAATAAAAGCTGCTTTAGTGATTTGAATTAGTCTTTCATTTGCCAAAAATTGGAAGTACAAATAACTTCAACAATACGAGGTCTGTCCAGAAGGTATCCAGTCATGTAATATGAAAAACGGAGACATTTATTGAAGATACAAGAAACACTGTACGTAGGATAATGATGTTTCAGTCTTCTTCAAAGTAGGCACCTAGGGACCTCACACAATTCTCCCAGTTGCCATCAGCTGCCCAGTCATATTTTCCAGAATCTCCTCGACGGTCTGAAATTTCTTCCATTTCAAAGGTGATTTTAGTTTTGGGAAAAACCAGAAGTCATAGGGCACCAAATCTTGGCTGCAGGGGGATTGAGTCACCAGGGTGATTTGACGTTTTGCCAAAAAACTCTGTGTGAGACATGATGCTTAAGTGAGCACATAGTCATGATGAAGCTGCCAATTATCAGTTGCCCAGAACTGCGGCCTCCTGAATCATCCAAATAGTTTCCATGGAGGAATGTTCAAGCTTAACACCAGATTTGATGCAGATTCGGTGCTCTACTTGCTCCGTCATTTTGAATGCAATGGCCACACAGTGCACATGCTCACTCAGTGTCTACCACCCCCACTGGCTAGTACAGTGAAGTCATCATTATTCACGCATGTGCATTCCAGTCCATTGCCCTTGACTGCCAGGTTACGTGGAACATGGGTGTTGCACAAACTGTTCCCATTATATTAACAATGACTGGACTTTTTCCACAAACCTCATATATGTATTAGGTAAAGCCAAAGAGAGCTCAATTAATTAGCCTAGCTTATAAGTTGGTGACCTCGCATTGAAAACCTATTTGCACTGGCTGAAGATCCTATGTATCAATTCCCCAAGGGCCCTTGTAAAACCAGCTCTCAGAACCTATAATAAAAGGGAAGTCCACTGAATGCTAACTCAAACAAGGCCAATAAAAGAGCAACATGTTTCCACTATCAGGTACATGTATGGGCAGACTTTTAGTATATGGTCAATAAATAGTTGATGAAATAATAAAATAAATGAATCAGTTGTTAACCCTTCCTAAAGTGACTTGCACAAGGTCAATGGCCTCATCTGTTGCAGCGAGTGCTGGTGACCTGACTAGATGATCTCCAGAGTACCACTCAGCTCTGAGACTTTTCAAATCTTCTTGTCGCATTCATTAGCCTTTAAGATCTTCAGATGATCAGATCAATATGTTTTGAAAGGAAAGACTGGGAACAGATTCCCTAATGAGACTCAGTGTACTTTAGGAAGCTAAAACAACCCTTCCCTGGCCTCCCAGCCCATTCTTCCCCAGATATCAGCTTAGGAATTGTGATGCCCAAGGCATGTACCCAATTTTGCAGGTAGCCCCAGTTACTAAAAGGAGAGACTAGCGATGGAAGACTTTCTGTGAGGCAGACTTGGACTGCAGTTGAGATCTCTGATATAAGGTATATTTGATATCACAGATTATAAACTCTAGACCAACCATCCACCAACTTCCCCTTCTGAAAGAAAAGCCCACTGCATCAGTAGGCCCCCTGCTACCTCTAAAGAAATCCCGAGAGGAAATAAATGCCCCCAAATGCTGGGAGTTATTGCAAGGAAAAAAATAGAACCTGAGGGCACCCTCGTGGATCTGACCCAATGTGAGTGCTATGTTTTCTCAAGAACAAAGGCATGCTCCATTGGCGTTCAGCGCCAATCCCACACCATTCGAGTCCTGCTGCTGGCAGAATTATAAGCCTGCTGTTCCCATTAATTAGCAAAGCTGAAATGTTCTGCATCTATTAGGGAAGTAAAAATTACCACTGCCATCTCCCCAGGCTCTCCAGCATGGGTCTTCTCCAAGCCCCACTTCCACCCACCCCCTGTTCCAAATGCACCGTGCTGCTTACATCGCTGCTGCCTGGTCCTCTTCACATTTTCCTGTCACCATTCCCCATGCTGGCAAATGCCAACCACCCTCACTCTGGCTCCAAGCCTCTCTGCAGCCCCATGCGGTAACAGCAGGACTGGCCTCGGTATCACACAGTCCCTGTCCATGATTTTGTGGCTCTAGGATGGCAGTCAGTCCCCCCCAGGCAGCAGGGTGCCTTGTGCTAACCATGCTAACTTCTCTCAGAAAGCAATCTTGATTTCAACCAGTGAAGAAACAAACAAGTAAAGGTTGATCATTTGGAAGTTGCAAGCTGCCAGGGAACCCATGGATTGCTCTTTACTTCCTTTGGTTTTCAGTCATTTTCCCTTAATTTGCACTTAGTTAGAAGTAACCAAGTAAAAATTCTAATGTTGCTTCAAGCAGGCCTGGAGCCTGCCTTACCACTGAGATGGTAAACTTCCCCAGGCTCGAGTCTCTGCCGCCAATTTCCACTCGGTCCTTGTGGTGTCCAGCATGGAGCCTCCATCAAAGCAGCACTGAAATGCTGACTGGTCTGCTGCACAAAGAAACTGGCTACAACAGAGAGGTCCAGGAGCTCGATAGGCCAGAACTTGGTTTGGGCATAATTTGGACAGTTTTCTATTCCCAGAGTCATTCGCTCATCAATTCTTTATTGAGCACCTATTATATGCCAGGCCTTATGCTAGGCTTTGGTGATACTAAGATAAGTAAGGATTAGATCCTGCTCTCCAGGGGGCTTCCAGGCAGAGAAAGACAGGTAGGTAGAAAGGATAATGGGCTGTTATAAGCGATGGGACATCACCTGTATGGAACACAAGGAGGCTCGAAAGAAAAGCTTCCTAAAGGCAAGTCCTAAAGCTAGAACCTTGCTTGAAAGGCAGACTCTCAGGCCCCACCCAAGACCTGTAGAATCAGGACCTGCACTTTAATAAGAAATTCAGGTGATTCACATGCACGTTACGTTTGGAAAAGTACTATACACTGAAGTATAATTTTCCATCCAGAGTTGCCTCAGAGTCAGAGGCAGATGAAAGAAAGCATCCTCCCATCATGTCTCCCATGTCCACCCTGGGAATTCCAGAGATTCAGCCATTGCCCTGTAACCATCACTCAAATTCACCTCTGGAACAAAAAGGATAGATAACTTCCCCTTCCAAGGCATTGAGACTAGATCATGTCTTGTTTTCCTGGCAGTAGAAATGTTTATGAATAACCCCTGTCCAAACAATGCAGAATTTTGGTAGCTTCAACCATTCTTTTCTACGTTAAATATTTTAATTTCACAATAAATCTTTCCCACTACCCCAACCCTCAGACTCCTGCCTTCCTCACTGCTCTCAGTAACGTAGATACTGTCAATGGTCATTTTTACAAACCAAGATGCCATCTCTGAGCCGGTCCTGGAGGACAGAGGAGTCAGTCAGTTTATGCCCCTTTATTGCACCTGTGTTCTTACCCATAGAGACATAGCCCTGGATGGTGGGAAATGATGAAAGGGAAATAGAGGAAGGAGGAGAGTCCCCACCCCAGGGAGCTCTGAATTTAATAACACAGTGCTTATCTCCAACAATTCTCTCCCTTGGAGGGGAGACCCAATTTCTGACCTCTGAGAGCTTCCAACCTAATAAAATACCTAGCACCCATTTCCCCTAACACCAGGAAGTTACCAGACTCTGTATAAAAAACAGCTTAAGTTTCTAAGATTTTACTAAAGACCTTCCTACCCCGCTCTCGACCTGACTACCCTGTATCCCCTATATCCTGATTGTTGGTGCCCGCATCCACTCCGTTACCAAAACAGAAACTGGGACGGCATCCTAGACTCCTCCACTCCTACATCCCAAATATCAATTCAGTTGCTCGGTTCTGTTGATTTTACCCCATAAATCTATGTCTAACCCATCATTTCCTCGTTGACTAGAGGCAGTTTCCCAGACCTCCAGTCAAGTTGAGATGTCCCTGGTTGTTCCTTGTACTCTTTCACTCCTGAAAGGCACTTCTGTGTTTTCATGCTACCCCCCATTAACTGACCCGGACGCCTTGAGCGTAGGACCAGGTCCTACCCATTGTGCTTCTCCAGCACCTAGCGCAGTACCTGTCACGTGAAAGGGGTTCGAGAAACACTGAACTGAACCTGAGCATGCAGAGGTCTTAAGAAGACAAGAAGTGAGGACGGTGAGTTGGAAGTGAATCATCAGGGCTGCTCCCCAAAGAGGTGATCTTTGAACTAGATATTGAACAGAGGAAGGGCCATGGACGGGTGCTCTGGTGGGGAGCAGCACATGCCAAGGCAGAGAGGAAGGGGCAAGCAAGCTGTATGCCAGCGATGGAGAGAGCTGACTGGTTGAACGGAGAGGCAGACTTAGGGAGTGATGGAAAGGAGGGCATGAAGGTGATCTCCCTCTGAACCTGATTTCTCAATAGGGTGGGCTCCTAGGAAGGCGACAGCAAAGATGTGGTTCTAAGGGCCTTTGGGAGCTCAGAGAGCCAGAAGCAAGGGCCAGGGCTGGGTGGAATCTGACTGGCCCCAGAGGAAGGCCGTGACGCCAGGGCAGGGCTGAACCAGCAGAATCTGACCCCAGCCTCCACATCACATTCTGCTCTGTCTCCAAGGAGACAGAGGAGAATGGGACCCACGGCTCCTGCTGAGGTGGGTGGTAGAGTATAGGGACAGTGGGTACTGGAACTTTGTCTCTTTTATCTTTCCTCTAAATCAGGGAGAAGTTCTGTTTGTGAGGTACCTCTCAGGAGCCTGCCAGGCCAGTAGCAGGCAGGCGGTTAGTGCAAGACCCCATGAAGATGCAATGTGGAACTAAATAATGAAGGAAAGAGACTTAAGGTTCCTTCTGTATAGGGACTAGATGGGCAAAGCCCTTGGGAGAAGACACTGTCAGTGCAGCTGGGACATGAGGGAACCCATTAGTGGATAGAGGCGATAATTGTCATTCGCCTCACTGTTCCTTTTCTTCTTCCCCCTTTCCTATAGTCCTACGAGAGAAGGAAGGAGAGGTGGCAAGAATGAGAGAAAAGGGTAACAGCAGGAGAAAGAGGCACACTCACGCTCATTCACAGATGAAGGTTAATGTCTTGTCTCCTGTTCACAGACCCTAATGAGCTACTGAGGAAACTGCCTGTTTGGAAGTCCCCTGCAACTTTCATTAAAACAACTACCACTGAGGCAGGATGTGTATGCTAAGAGGAAGGAATAAATCTGGCACAGAACAGACTGGACAGCTTTGCGTCAGCAACAGAACTCACCACACAGTATAGAGATCCACCTGCCCCTCCACAACCTGGGGACCCATCTGCCCACTCTGAGGCCAGCTCCCACATCTGCCCCTCACCACTGATACCACAAATGTCAAACCGGCCCTGGCAGCACCCTCCTTCCCTGAGTGAGCTGCAGCCATGGAGGAGAGGCAGCGTAGTAGAGTTCTCCTTCCTGGCACTGGGCCGCGGATCTTCCAGGAGAAGGACATTCATGAGCCTCAGCTTAGCCTGATTTCAGTGCAAAAGGGGAGAGGTAAAAAACAAACAAGGAAAGTGCTAAACACGAATCTTTTGTACGCAAGCTGACTAGATCTCATGCAATATGAGGCAGTAGCCAGGGACTTAAGATGACAGCCAGGTTGGAGTCTCTATACTAGGGAAAAGCGATGTCAATCTTCTCTCAATTCTGACATGCATTTGGATGTCACCCCTCACAATGGCTATTTTCTGCCCGGCGCTATCGTGAGCTGTATACCTTACCCAGGGACCCTTCCCCACCCCAGGATGGGCTGGGGTTCCTCCTTCTCTGTGTATCTCATGGCAGGTACATCACAGCTGTGCCATCTCCACTCTGCATCCAGACCCCTCTCTAGACTCTAAGCTCCCGAGGGCAGGGCCTGGGCACTTATCTCCATCTTTGCAGTGCCCGCAGAAAGCTGGTGATTAACAAGGGACTCAAGGACTGACTCTTACTCATTGGCAGTGCCATGGTGCCTTCTGCAAAAAGTGGTTCTTAATAATTGCTGTGCCTCTTCCCCTGATCCCTCTCTGTGCCTATTTCTAACCGCATCTCCCTCTTTCTCTCACACTCCCATGTGAACTCTAATTGTGGCCAATTTCAATATTAATTTTCTAAGGTCAATGTTAGACGTAAAGTTCTGGTTAATGCACTACTTGTGAAGTGCAGAAATTTTCAACACTTGCCATTGTTAAATTAGCTCCATTAAAGATCACTAATAATTAGCACTTTAAACATGTGGGTAACACCTCTCTAAGCCCAGCTAATGAGCAAACTGTTTCTGTTTATCCTTCACAAGATTTAACATTAGCTCCAGCTGAGACCTCAGCTGCAATACACACAGGCTCACTCATCCTCCTTCACTCCCTCCCCAGAAAAGCTGACATCATTCAGTGTCTCTAGAGACAACACAATGGCCACTTCAGAATGGATTACATCTGCCCCTCACTTTTTTTAAACTGATTCTTTGCTAACTAACCCAGTTATTTAAAGTGCTCATGGATGGTGTTGATGATGAAAATTTTATTGTCTTTTTGTTACACTGGGCATTATTCTTAGATGGGTCCTCAAAGTAACACAGAACATTAGCCAGTAATGAATTATCAGTGATGAATATGAATCAACTGTTGCACCTCATTAGCATTATATTTGCTTTTTATTTTTTAAATCATTTTTATTATTATTCTATTACAGTTGTCCCAATTTTACCCCCTTTGCCCTCCTCTGCCCAACCCCTCACATTCCTGCAGTCAATTCCCACCCTGTTGTCCATATCCATGAATCACTCATACATGTTCTTTGTCGAGTCCTTTCCCCTTCTTTCCACCATTGTCCCCTTCTCCCCCTCCTCTGGTCACTTTCCGTCTGTTCCATGTTTCTGTGTCTATGGTTCTGTTTTGTTCAGTAGTTTATTTTGTTCATTAGATTTGTCTTATAGGTGAGATCACATGGTATTTGTCTTTCACCAACTGGCTTATTTCACTTAGCATATTCTCCAGTTACATCCATGCTCCTGCAAAAGGTAGGAGTTCCTTCTTTCTTCCTGCTGTGAGTATTCCATTGTGTAAATGTGCTACAGTTTTTTTTGATCCACTCATTTACTGATGGGCACATAGGCTCTTTCTAGCACTTGGCTATTGTAAATAGCACCACTATAAACATAGGGGTGCATAAGTTCTTTTGAATTGGTGACTCAGGATTCTTAGGGTATAGTCTCAAAGGTGGGATTGCTGGGTCAAAAGGAAATTCCATTTTTAGTTTTTAAAGGAAATTCTGTACTGTTCTCCACAGTGGCTGCACCAGTCTGTATTCCCACCAACAGTGCACTAGGGTTCCCTTTTCTCTGCATCCTTGCCAGCACTCGTTGTTTGTTGATTTATTAATGATGGCCATTCTGATAGGTGTGAGGTGGTATCCCATTGTGGTTTTAATTTGCATTTCTCTGATGATTAGTGATGTTGAGCATCTTTTCATATGTCTATGGGCCCTCTGTATGTCCTTTGCCCATTTTTTAATTGGATTGTTTGTCTTCCTGGTGTTGAGCTGTATGAGTTCTTCACATGTTTTGGAGCTCAAACCCTTGTCGGATGGATAACTGGCAAATATGTTCTCCCATACAGTTGGTTCCCTTTTCATTTTGATGATGGTTTCTTTAGCCATGCACAAGTTTTTTGTTTGGTGTAGTCCCATTTGTTTATTTTTTCCTTTATTTCCCTTGTCCCAGGAGGTTTATTGGCAAAAATATTGCTGTGTGGAAAATTTGAAACTTTCCTGCCTATGTTTTTCTCTAGGACTATTATGGTGTCACAACTCATATTTAAACCTTTTATCCATTTTGAGTTTATTCTGATGCATGGTGTAAGTTGGTGGTCCAGTTTCATTTTTTTTGATGGCACTAAACTTTAGTGAATAAAGCACCTTCTCCCTGTCCAAAGACATGTGTGCTGCTGCCCTTGATCCTGAGCTAGTTCTGTAGTCACTACTTAGAGTGAGATGAAAGAGACATAAAATACCTCAGGGAGATAAACAAATGTGAAGCAGTGTTGAAGGGACACAGATATGGAAAGATTACTAAAGAGAATAAAAAGACTTGTTCTGCTATGATTTTTCAAATAACTGTAGTAACCCAGAAAGAAAGGTCTGTGCACATCACACACACACACACACACACACACACACACACAC
>PVKM010019832.1:0-23834 GCA_004027735.1 Carollia perspicillata | reverse complement strand
ATTGTAAGGGTGGAGCTTTAGGTATTCGTCAGGATGGGGCAACCCACTTCACTGCCCATCATTCTGTATTTGGGGGAGTGGTCAGAGAGAGAGCATTGTCACTTGCTTGGCTCTCACCCCACTTTCAGTCACTTCCCCTGCTACCTACAAGCAAATCTGGCCCTTCTGGTGCTGATTCCCATGTGGTTCAGTTTGTGTACCTTCTAGGACCACTTGGGTGTCTCCAACAAACTCTCCTTTGAGGCTG
The DNA here is from genome assembly GCA_004027735.1 of Carollia perspicillata. Taxonomy (NCBI): domain Eukaryota; kingdom Metazoa; phylum Chordata; class Mammalia; order Chiroptera; family Phyllostomidae; genus Carollia; species Carollia perspicillata. Next base: position 23,587 of record PVKM010019832.1, on the reverse strand, counting down.
TGAGTTACTTCCACCCCCACGACTCCCAGAGGTTTTTACAACCAGAGGTTTTGAGGCTTTAATTTCCCTTCACTGGAACTCTGGGTTGCATGGTCTGTCTTGCTCCTCGTTTGGTCCTCCTGGCTTATCTACACACAAATGTGGGACCACTCAATCCCCAGCAGCTGCTGCACCCATGGGTCTGTCACCTTGCTGCGTGTCCTCTCCACCCTGGTTGCCTATCTCAACCCCCTCCTACCAGTCTGGATGAATGTTTCTTCTTTAACTCTTTGGTTGTCAGACTTTCCATACAGTTTGATTTTCTGGCAGTTCTGGTTGATTTTAGTTTTTAAATTTGTTGTTGTCCTTCTTTCGGTTGTGCAAGGAAACAGTGTATTTACCTATGCCCCCATCTTGGCCAGAAGTCTGTTTACTCTAATTCATCACATATTTTAAGTGAATGTGGTATGACAGCCATACTAACAACAGTTGGAAATGGCAGGTACAGAAGGCAACATGAAAGAGATTGGAAGCAGTTAAATGAGAGCAACTGCCCCATTCCACCTCTCTTCATTCCTACAGGAGATATAGAAGAATATCTTAGAATGATAGATGGTAATTGAATGACAGTCTGTCAGAAAACATGGGAGCTGGTAGGAGAAATTCTAACCAAGAGTAGGAGTAGCTCTGGGTGTGAGTGAGGCAAGTGAGACCATTAGGATTCAAAGTATAGGCCATTAGGAAACACCTACTCTCCATTGTTAATCTTGTACTTACATGACCCTGAGAGTGTGCCTTAGGTGTTTCACTTGCCTCACCTTACTCTAGGCACTGGTGGAGTGGGGAGCTGATATCTACTTTATCTTTTGCCACAGACTTTCTAAGCAATTCGGGACAAATTAGAGGTTAATATCATGCAACTTCAAATTCCTTACATGTAAAATGGGAATGATCCCTGGAATACTTTTACTGTAAGTTGATGTGAAGATCCATGGGGTATGACCATGTTTTCTAAGCCATATACATTTATATTATCATTCCTTTCTTTTTAAAAATTTAGTCGTTATTGTATTTTTTCCATTACCATTTATCCCTCTCATGCCTCTTCCCCACAGCATTCGCCACACTGCTTTCCATGTCCATGAGTCCTTTTTCCTTTTTGTTCAATCCCTCCATTCCCTAACTTCCCCCACACCCTGAACTAGCTGTCATCCCACTATCCATTTATTTGTCTGTTTCTGTTTTTTTGTTAGTTCAGTTTGTTCATTAGATTCCACATGAATGAAATCACATGGTATTGTCTTTCTCTGAATGGTTTATTTCACTTAGCGTAATGTTTGACAGGTTTATCCATACTGTCACAAAGGGTAAAATTTTCTTCTTTTTTATGGCCAAGTAGTATTCCATGTAAATATCCTGTGTTATTATATCTACTCATCTATTGATGGACACTTGTGCTGCTTCCATACCTTCATGATTGTAAATAACACTGCGAACATAGTGAACATAGTGAACATAGGGGTGCATATATTTTTCCAATTCAGTGTTTTGGGTTCCTTCATATATATTCCCAGAAGTAGTGTCTCTGGGTTCCCCTTAAGATAAGGAACAACACAGGGATGTCCACTTTTACCTTTCTCATTCAACATAGTACTGGAAGTCCTAGCCACAGCAATCAGACAAGAAAAAGAAATAAAAGGCATCCAAATTGGAAAGAAAGAAGTAAAACTGCCTTTATTTGCAGAAGATATTATACTGTACATTCAGAACCCCAAAGATTCCACCAAGAAACTTCTAAACTTCATAAATGAAATCAGCAAAGTAGCAGGATACTAAGTTAATATACAGAAATCAGTTGCATTTTCATATGCCAATGGCAAACTAATAGAAAGGGAAATTAAGAATACCACCCCACCCTGCCTGGTATAGCTCAGTGGATTGAGTGCAGGCCTGCAAACCAAAGGGTTGCCTGTTTGATTCCCAGTCAGGACACATGCCTGGGTTGCAGGCCAGGTCCCCAGTTGGGGGCATATGAGGGGCAACCACACATTGATGTTTTTCTCTCTCTTTCTCCTTCCCTTCCCCTCTCTCTAAAAAATAAATAAGTAAATTTTTTAAAGAATACAATCCCATTGAGAATTGCTTCAAAAAGAATAAAATATCTAGGAATAAACCTAACCTAGGAGGTAAAAGACCTTCCACTATTTTAAAAGTAGAACAGTTAAAAAAGAGTTAAAATAGAGGCTAATTGAATATATAGGTTTATCTGCTTCTCTCAACCAGTACTAGAATTTTTCTGGTATTTCACTACAAATTCTGCTTTCAGCTTCTTATGATTGGTCTAGTTTTTTTATTGGAAGGGAAGATGTTTACCTAATAGTTTTCACAAAAAGGATTGAAGGCTGTAGTCTGATTTTCAGGGATCATATATCTACTGAAATTCCAGTTCACCTTGATCTCCAGTCAAGATTCGCAGCTACTCTGCACAAGAAAAGCACTTTAGCAGTTTAAAAAAATGGCATGACAGGTGTGTCTCATTTGGTTGTGCATCATCCCACAAAGTGAAATGTCGCTAGTTTGATTTCTGGTCAGGGCACATGCCTGGGTTGTGGGCCTCATCACAGGATGGGGTACACATGAGAGGCAATTGATTGATGTTTCTCTTACACATTGATATTTCTCTCCCTCTCTTTCCCTCTCTCTAAAAATAAATAATAAAATTAAAATCTTTAAGCAAAACTAAATGTTCATTTCTTAATGTATGTGTTTTCCATTGGCAGAATCGCATTGCAAAACGCAGCAGGAAGCTGGTTGACTATGATAGTGCCCGCCACCATCTGGAAGCTTTACAGAGCTCCAAGAGGAAGGATGAGAGTCGAATCTCTAAGGCAAGGATTGATCCCACTGTTGAAACCACTTTATATTCTGTGACCTAAAGAAATTTTGTTGTTAAAAAGGAAATATTTTCTTTCTAAAGGACATTGGAATCAGGATAGAATTTAAAGTGAAATATGGTCTTATGGGCTGCTTTCCGTAATTTTTTAATTAAAAATAAGGTTTTTGGTGTTATTGTAGAGCTCACATGGTGATACTGACTTGCATATTTTGATGAGAATAAACTTTGCCCTCCAACAATACTGTACCGGGCAAAGTAAGAAGTGTTTTTATACTTCTTAGTGTGGTTGTGGTGTATACTTGATGCTAAAATGCAGATTCGTATCGGAAACCAAGTTTGAAAATCTCAGACATAACTTGTGGTTGTCTGAGAGTACAAACGTGCTAGATTTGCATAACATTCTTTTTTTTTTTAGAAAACCCATTTTAGTAACTTCAACAGTATAAGTTAGTCATTTACAGATGCCAATTAATTGATGACTCCTCATAAGCTAATTCCTTTTCTTCCAGTCTTGCTTCCTCCTGTCTGCCTACACGCAGCTGACTAGTATTTCTACATCACATATTTAGATATGATTCTCCACTGCTTAAGTCTTTTGATGGCTCCAATTGCCTGCAGAAAAATTCTGGATTCCTTAGCATAGTATATGCGATCTTCTCTATTTGGTTGTGACTCACCCATCCATTCTTATCAACTTTCATGTCTTCTTTTTTCTCCACTCCTTCTTCTATGCACACATCCTAAACTAGAGCCTTCCTGACTTACATATAAGTCCCTGAGCTGCCACAATAATAGCTGTTATTCATGTGAGGCCTCATAGAGACCAGACACCATGTTTAACACTTCATCTGTATCACCTTTCCTTAATTAATACTCGTAACGCTGTCAGGGGAGCATTTGACACAGACACAGGCCCGCAGTGTCTGTGGTGTTATGGATAAGACATGAGATAAATTCACATGGACTACCAAGTCCTATGGAGGAAAAGGGACGGCACAGCTACTCCCTCAAGGGGGGAGTGTGCCAACCCTTGCCCGATTTTATTAGGCTTTTATTAGGTTCAATTAGCACAGGAATACAGGTAAAGTTCATTAATCATTGTCAGGCAGTAAGGATCAAACAACAGATAGCATACAAAGAACTATGAGGGCCTATTCTGAGTCAGGGTCTGTTAGCTAAAGGGCTACAAAATTGGGAAACAAACCTGCTTGGACCTTTATCATTTAATTGAGAGCATTCTTAGCAAGGCATGTGTCACAGGATTTTATATATCCTTTCTCAGGCCTAATCACCCGGGAAGCCCACTGTTTCCAGCACAGGGCTGCACCGCCCTCTGTCATTGTTTCAGGCTTAAATCAGGCAGGGGTTGTAAATCAACCAAGAGATTAGGAGACCTCTCTCAGACAGAATGAGGACTCAGGCTCTGTCAAAGCTGAGGGGTGAGGGTCCATCACTGCCTTTTGCTGTAGCCCCCAAATCCTTCTCTGGGGCCTCCATGTGATTGTGCCTGTCTTACGTCTATTCTCCCTTGGGTAATCTTACTTGTCATTGGCTAACCAACCAAGCATTGTGGGCCAGTTATGGATGAAGTAAAAGGAGCAGAAGCAGTGCTCCTGCCAGGGAGATAAGCTGTGTCTCCTTAGTGGCTTATGGTCCGAAGGTCCCTCACTCAGCCTTAGCCATATGGGGGTTATAGCTTCTGAAACGAGGCAGGGTGGTTCCCCACAGGCATTGCTTTTTTCATTTTGTAAAAAAGGTATCCTTAGTAAAAATCAATATGGCAAGTTCACAAGGTTACTACAGTAAAATTCCAACCCAAGTAACTCTACCTTTATTTACAGCAATGCCTTATCCACCCCCTTCTTTAGTAAACATTTACTAACTCTTCAAAACCCAGTTAAAAATATCACCTTCTCTGTGGAACATTTCTGTTCTCTGCACCATCTTCCCCATCAGCATACTCCATAACACTTTATAAGCCCTCTCTTGCAATGTAATTATTTAGACTTTTCAACAGACTAGGAATTACCATATGGGGAGGCATCCATGCTCAGTATCCAGAGCAGAGCAGTGTGTGACAGGCAGTTATCACATTTTTGTAAAATGAATGAATCTGCCAGGTAGTGTAAGAACAACCATTGTAGTCAATTGAGTTTTCTTGTTTTAATAAGAATTAATATTTCATATTTATTGAAAAAAATGTAGGTATTAAGCAGACTAATTTTTCTCCTATCCAAAATGTTTCTAGGATGACATAAAGCTATTCCTTCTTTCATATTACACGATTTGGTTGTGTATAGAAATGGCTTGTGTTTATGTGCTTTTTTTAAGTGTTAACATGTTATATGTCATTTCTAGGCAGAAGAGGAATTTCAGAAAGCACAAAAAGTTTTTGAAGAGTTTAATGTTGACTTGCAAGAAGAGTTACCATCGTTATGGTCAAGGTAAAGATGTTTTTGTACAGGTGGTACCTGTCCCTTTTAGAAGTTTAAGAATAGTGACTATCCCTTGTGTTGTCTTTGTTGCCTGTGATAGTTTAGTGCTGTCCAGTGGAAGTGTTCTATAATCTATGCTTTCCAGTATGGAAGCTACTTGTCACATGTGGCTGGCTGTTGAATACTTGGAATGGTAGCTGAATTTTAAATTGAATTTATTTTGTTTTAATTTATTTACTTCTTATTTTTTGCTGATAGAGGAAAGGAGTCTTGATTAAAAAACTATACACCTCTGGAATAACAGGATTCTACACACATTAGTACTTAAGCCTATCAATTAAGGTTAAACTTTTTCACACCTGAGTTCTATCATTCCCCCTGTGAATTTTCAATTATCTTATTTGTATAGGGTTAGTTTACAAACTAAAACAGTTTAAGATTAAAAAGCTACACAATTTTGGAAAAATGACAGGCTTCTGCCTTGGAGTTTGTCTCCTGTAGAACACCCAAAGAATGATAACCCTGCCATCTTCCTCCAGGCCAGCCTGATCCTAGGCTGTGCCTGTAGTTTCTTCGCATCCAAAATACTGTCCTCTGGGAAACGCAGGCAGCTGCACCACTATCATCCAGGCATCCTTGAGGTTGTTTTGATTTATTTAGATTTAAATAACCTCATGTAGCTAGTGGCAGCCATATTGAATGGCAGAGTTTTGACCTTGATATAGTTATCAAGTGAAGACCCAAATCTCAATCAGAGACATTAGGAGAATTTCCTTTAACCTTGCAATTTACAAGGATATTGTTTCAGTTCTTGGCAGAACTTCCTCTATTCCAAGAGTTTGTCTGCTCTTCTGCCTTTGATGCCAAGCCACTACTTTCAACCCTTGACCTGTTAACATGAACTTCATCCCTAGTTTAGATGCTAAATATTCTTATTTACAGGTATTCTACATTTTTAATCACAATTTATCAAGGCATTGGTGCATTTTCCATTTCTCATGGTATTAAGTACTTCTTGTTTACAGGTATTCTACATTTCTCATGGCATTAAGTGCAATTTTCTTAATGTTAGAACCAAGAAGTTATTGGGTGAAGTGGGGCATATGTCTCTCAATTTTCATCAGCACCCCCCATGCTGTAACCCTAAATCAACAAAATAGTGCTTACCATGCAACATTGTCTAAAGTAAAATCCTCTAACCCAATTTCCAGCCAGATTATTGCCCCTAACATCTTCCTAAATTGAAATTCAAGAACTTCTGTTTATCCTCCAAAATTATAATAATATTGAGGGTCTAGACAGAAATATTTTCTTTTCTGTGTTCATTTCTAGTGTTTTTTATTTTTGTCAACAGTAGGCACTCAGAGTTTATTTTTGAACTACTGAAAAATCTACAAGAAATTTTAGACTGTAGGATGTGTCTAATGCAATATCCAGGTATAACCCACAGTTTAACATGTGTGAAATTAACTCATTGCTATGAATTTACTCATTCTTTCAACATCTGCATTTCTCTTTTTGGTACCATCATTCTTGGGCTTCCAGCCTCAAGATTTTGTAATCCTTAACTGTGGGACTAAAGAACTGTCAAAGGAAACAATCTGTCCTTTATCTGTGTAATTTTCTGGACTGATCTCCCCATTTGTATTCTCATTGCCACCATCTCTAATCCTTATCATCCTCTGTAGATCATGAGGGTAGTCTTGCCCTCATATTTGTGTCTTTGATCTCTTCATCCTGTACACCTCTTCATTCAGAAGCTCCATCGTGACATCTCTGTAGTCTGTTTAGGAACTTACTATATATACATACAAGGTCTGTCCAGATACAGCCCAGCCATTGTTAATATAACAAGAATGGTTTGTGAAACATTGTTGTTTCCTGGCAGCCAAGGAGAGTGGACAGGAATGCACATGAATGAACAATGATGACTTCACTGTACTAGTCAGTGGGGGCAGTAGATGCTGTTGAGTGAGCATGTGTACTCTGTAGCTGTTGCATTGAAAATGCCTGAGAGAGTAAAGCAGTGTATGTGCATCAAATTTTGCATTAAGTGTGAAGATTCTTCCATGGAAACTATTTTGATGATTCAGAAGGATGCAGCTATGGGCAGCTGGTGATTGGCAGCGTCATCACAACTACACACCTGCTCATGCATCACATCTTGTGCAGAGTTTTTTGGTGAAACATCAAGTCACTCAGGTGACTCAGCCCCTCTACATCCCAGATTTGGCACTCTGAGACTTCTGGCTTTTCCCAAAACAAAAATCACCTTTGAAAGGGAAGAGATTTCAGAGCATCAATGAGATTCAGGAAAATACGACAGGGCAACTGATGACGATTAGGAGAACTATGTGAGGTCCCAAGGTGTCTACTTTGAAGGGGACTGAGACATTATTGTCCTATGTACAATGTTTCTTGTATCTTCTTCAACAAATGTCTCTATTTTTTATATTACATGGCTGGATACCTTTTGGACAGACCACATGTGTCCAAGAAAGACTTCACATCTCCCCCGATGAGCATTTTGAACAGCGTGAAATATAAATATATAGATGAGATAAATATATATTAATAATTTTCATTTTTATAGTCATTTATTACTAGTTAAAGTCACAAATTATGTGAAATTGTGTCTTTTAAGAAATATTATTGTTTACATTCTTACATTTTGAGAAATACTTGTATGCAAAGTCTTTATCTATATCTTTTACACTCATCAAGTCAGCTAATAGTTCTTTGGAGCTCCTCATCTTCCTCAACAGGTATTCTATCTTAAACAAAGTTGTCATTTGCATTCAATAAAGGCAGTTATTGTCATTTCTTCTATAAAAGAAATTTTGGGATCTCAAACATAATTATTTACATACTCCATAGCTTTTTAAACTGGACCTTGAAAAGTCTTGGGTACCACAATATTCAACACTTCCAATCATATGAGACCTGGGAAAATTGCCAAAATTGTCAAAAGACAAATATATATTATTTTCCTTATATGTATTGGATATGTAACAAAAATTTTTTTAGTTCTCTTCTTACATATCAAAATGAGCATTTATTGATGTACTCTGTGGCTTATTGTGCCCTCCCCAAATAGTATTTGCTTATTCAAAATAAAAGTTGTTGGCAAACTGTCTTGAATGTGGAAGGCTTTGTAGGGACTTAAGAACAATGGGAATATTTAAGGAGTAGATTTTGGAGAGGAACCTTTCCCCTTATCTGGTCACAGACAGTATAAATGCTTCAGTGCTTTTAGATCCAGTCTAACTTCTCATATGGCACTCAGGGCTCTTTCTCTTTATGTTAATCAGGTTCTACTCTTTGATCAAAACTCAGCTCAGGCCTTTCCTTTTATATAGTGTGCTCCTTTACTAAACCCAAATTATGCAGTCACAATAATGATGTAAATTGTGTGTGTTTTGTGTGAAGGAAAAAGAGATCATTACTGAAAACTTTCTATTTGCAAGGTATCATTTTTGTGTGCTTTATATATGGTGCATAGTCTCTAGTCATCACAATTACAGATCTCCATCCCCATTTTACAGGTGAGGGAGCTAAAGATTATATTGTTTAAACACCTTGCCTAAGATTGTAAATTTTATAAATCCTTTTTTGTTTCTCTAGTCTTTCATTATTGTCATGTGTTTCAAAAATAGGGAGAAGAGAAATGAAGTACTACCTAGTGGAGGTGTAGGTTCAATTTTAAAAGGAATTGCTGGGGTATGTTTGTATGTTCTAAAGGAGCTTACAATTTTATAAGAGATGATAAAGAGGTATCACAAATAAGGAAGGGCTCCAAAGAAAAGACTTGAGCTAAATCTCTTTAAATGATTAATATCAAATTTAGTGAAAAGGGTTTTCTAGACTGAGGTAGAACATGAATAAAGGCATGGAGATTGAAGCAGATATTGTGGGTTCATGGAACTGTTGTAGCTGGAGGTCACAGTGGAAGTGTCCAGGAGGAGAGTTATGGTGGTAAAGCAGGAGAGAGGCAGTGGTTAGATTCATTTGTAATTCATTCAGCAGATACAGATTGACCACCCGTTATGTGCCAACCACTATTTTAAGCACTGAAGATTCTGTACTGAAGATTTTTGTATTTGGAGCTATAGGAAAAGGCAATGACCAAGAAAATAAATTAAGAATAAAATAATAAACAAAAAAGTTCAAGGTAGAATATAAAACAAAATAATTTAATAGAAAGTAACACAGGATGGGATAAATAGTGTAGATTGGGAAGTTCAGGAAGGGCTCCCTCAGAGAGATTGACAATATGTAGGAAAAAGAAGTTTTAGTAAACTACTGAGTTCTAGTATATATCTGTGTTGAGTTTGAAGAAACATTAGGAGGTCCAAAAGGATATATCTATTGAGCTAACTAGGTCAGGAACTCAAAAAGAGGTTTGGTAGGGGTCATTATTATATGGATGGTGGTTGATGTCCTGACACTTGATGATCTGTAGGTAGTGAGATAGGTTCTGTTTTGGCAAGGCAAAGGCCAAAGCAGAACCTTTGGGAGCACCAATAGTTAAGGAATGTGCAGAAGAAGAGAGTTCTGTGGTAAAAGCCTGAGAATATGAAATAATTAGAAACGTAGAAGGAGACTTGGAAGGGACCTGGTGGAACAGTATCCCAAAAAGCCGAGAGCTTAAACAATGAGGGAGTGCCAGGAGTATCATTTACAACAGAAAGGTCAAGTATATGAGGACTAAAGATGCATTGCCTTTGGTGAACTTCCAGAGAAGTTCCTGTCAGTGGTGGGGTCAGAGCCTGATAACAGGCCTTGGAGACTGGATGGGTGATGAGGAAGCAGAAACAGTGGGTATTGTCTGTTATTTCAAGGATCTGGACAGTGATAGGCATGAGGAATCTTAACAGTTACAGGGGGGTGACAGGGCAAGGGAAGTCTTTTAAAATGACTTTTATCATTCTGAGAAGATGGCAGTGACGACAGTGAGATGATTTAGGACTGAGCGTGTGTGGGGCCAGTAGGGGGCGAGGATGAGTGTGTTGAAAGAGCTAGCCAGAGCATGTTGAGGGCTTGGTAGATGAAGATGTTGAGCCTGATGAGACAGTAGCCTGGAAAAAATGGGTCAGTTATCTCAGAGATATTTTTTAAAAAGTCAGATTCTCTACAATTTAAAAAAGCACTCAGAGTGGGGGGTGGCTGGGGAGGGATTGTGAGGGGGTAGATATGAAACCCCCCAAAAAGTAAAAATAAAATAATTATTTTATTTTATTTTTTAAAGATTTTATTTATTTATTTTTAGAGAAAGGGAAGGAAAAGAGAAGGACAGGGAGAGAAACATCAAAGTGTGGTTGCCTCTTGTGCACCCCCCATTAGGGACTTGGCTTGCAGCCCAGGTATATTCTCTGACTGGGAATCGAACCAGCGACCCTTAGGTTCGCAGGCCACACTCAATCCACTGAACTACACTAGACAGCTAAAATAATAATTTTAAAAACAAACAAGTGTTGTGAAATTCACTCTTCTTTCTGGAAAACCAGGGTCCTGACATGGAGTAACTATCAACCCATATATTAAATATTAGTAAATTAAATTACTTTCTTATTTTTCCCACAAATATATTCTTCATTAAAAATAAAAAAAAAAAAACTATTCCTAAGCTATCTGCATTACAGAAAGTCAAATGAGAAGGTTTACTTGCTTGGTATTCAACTACCCCCACTTCCCTAAAAAAAAAATCGGCAGCTGGAATAAAAGTGAATGAATGATGACTACACTTTGTGTGCTAGATGCTTAGGAAATTAGGCTAGTGGGTGGGCTGCTGAATTTTCCCATTTCAGAGATGGGACAATTTTCAGTGATGGTGAGATCCAGAATATACAGTACTAAGTCATTATAGAATGTGTATAAATAGGAATATGGGGGTCACAGAGGTCAGAAGATTAGGAGTTTGTTATTTGGTTGCATGGCCATGTGATTGTAGAGATGCACTGTGTTGGTGCAAGCATTTGGTGAAGGAGAGGGAGGAAACCATGAAGGCATGTGCAGTTGTGGGTAGTGAGTGAGGATGGCCAAGGAGGTGGGGGTGTGTGGCTGAGAGGTTGGTAGAAGAGCTGTGAAGAGGTTGAATATGTGTGGCATAAATCTCAGGACAGTGTAAATGAGCCCACAGAGCCAGGAGAAAACTCTTACCTATCCCACTCCACCCACATGGTGAGTGAATGATGGCAGAGGATGCCTCCTCCCCTGCAGGAGACTCGGAAAAGCAGTAAGCACCCTCAGGGGAGGCAGACTTCCTTATGGCAGTGCAGAGGGAGAGTATCCTAGCCTGAATGCTGTGGGCATATTAACCTTAGCTGTCAATCCTTTCCACTGTTTCCAAGAATGACAACAACAACAAAAAATCTTAATAAAGAAATTTAGTTGGTCTTGAGAGCCAATCAGAAGGAGCCTGAGGATGCCCCAGAAAAGTCCTTTAGGGAGGTAGTAGAGTCTCTGAGTCCCTTGTTTATGAAGAACTTGTGAAATAAAACCTCCCAAGCAGATAATATCAAAATTCAGAATGGGGTTCTCTTTCAGAATGAGTGTTTCACTGATGGCGATACTACTTTTTTACAAGCTAAGGTTCTAGTCAGAACATGCCCTTCCAGTGCAAAGAGTGCCATATTTGTTCATTCATTGACATGGTCTCTTGTTTATTTGTTTGTTTACTTGCTCATTCATGAATTAATTCTTGCATTTATTCATTCATGAAATATTTATTGCATGCCTGCTATTTACCAGATTTATATTAGGTGCTGGGCATATAATAGTGAGATAGTCTCTACTTGGAAGGAAGTAATTGGAGAAAAATCTCTGAATAATAAGTTTCATAAAAAATATTGAACTTTTTTTCTAAATTAAAACTCCTAAGTTGATTTAATTTCTAACCTCTAAAGAGAAACCATAAAAATATTTAAAAATTATAGATATTTGTTTAGTCATTCTAAATAAGGCATTCATTCTGGTACTCCCCCAGTTATTCCTCAAAATAATAATTGATATAAGCAAGTTGATATGCTGTATATCAGAAAATAAAATTTAAAGACAGAAGAATGGAGATTCTTGTTTTTGCCAAAAGTATCTAAAATTCAACATGTTTAATATAAAATCCTGTACAAATACAGTGGGAAAAAACAGGAACTAAGAATAAGTAAAAAATATTATAGGTGACTCATATAAATGAACGATACATAAATGAACAAAAAGTGTTAATTTTCATTAAAGGAATATAAATTTAAAGGTTGGTAACATACTTTCACTGATTTATCAAACTTCCAAAGGTTTAGTTTACAGCTGTATTTAAAGTTGAGGTACTATAAAGGCCCAGCCCTTGGGAGAGTCATTTGGCAGTGTCCATCAAAGCCTTCTGTTGTATGTACCTTTCATATCGCATTTATATTCAAGAAACCTATTGTGAGGAAATGGTAAAGTTGTGCACAGTTTTAATTCATAGGTCTTCATTAGGGTTTGCTTTATTATAATGAAAAATTATGAAAATAAAACAGTACCCACCAATCAACTTCAACTATCCCCCCCTCCATCTACACCCACCTTCTGTTTAAAGCTGACCTGTTCTTCAGGGCAGCCTAATTGTGTTTTCTCAAACAGATGTTTGCAGCTGGTGCGGGGCTCTTTATCCCCCTCATATCTCAGTTCCCTTAGCTGTTTCTGTCCAATCTAGTCACTTTTGATATTTAGTCATATATGGCCTTGTGTGATAACTTGAACATTTACAAACTGTCTTGAAATTGGTTTCTTTCCCTTACCAGTACTAATGGAGCATGTGTTCACTGATCAGTCTCCTTGAAGGATATTATTATTTTCTGGGGCCACCTTAGTCCACACTAGACTTGCACCCAGAGTTGGATAGACCCTTTGTTGAGTAATTGAATGAGGGAAGGTATGAGGGATTACTGACTGTTGACTGGTATCCTGAAAAAGGAGTCTTGAGCTGTCACTTAAAGTTCCCAGGAAGAAAGACTTCTCTGCAAATAATACAACGAGTTGGGTCCCTCTGCACAGATTGTGAGGGCATCCTCTCCCATCCAACTGCTGCCTTAGTTACTTCTTCAAATACAGGTCCAGGCTCTCTCTTTTATCCTATCTCAAACATGGCCAGAGGCCACAAATATCCATTGCCTGAAAATAAACACTCTGCTTTGTGGTGTGGAAGGTTGTCTGTTTCAGAGCATAGGCCTGCTTTCCCAGGCTCTTTCTCCCAGAGTTCTGGTCTGACCCCCTTCAGTACTTACTATTTCCCAATCACACTATAACAAGATTTTCTTGATTAATATATGTTTATGTATATGGATATTTATATAAATTATTCATGCACACACAAACATATATATGGTTAAACATAATTGCAATTCAAATTTTAAAAAAGGACACGTGATCACTGTAGAGACAGAGCATAAAACTTCAATGAAACATCTGACTTTCTCTGTCCAGCTTATTTTACTTAACAAAATATCCTAAACTCCATCCATCTTACTGGTAATGGCAGGATTTCCTTTTTCTCATGCATAATTAATATTACATATAATATTATACATACATAATATTCTATATATAATCTCACGTTTTTATCCACTCATCCATTGGTGATAACTTGGGACCTTTCCATATTGTGGCTATTGTGAATAATGTTGCAGTTAATGTGGAAGTTGCATGTACGTGTATCTCTTTGAGATCCTGGATTGCTGGGATTATATGGTAGTTCTATTCTAAATTTTTTGAGGAACTTTCACATTTTTTTCCATTGTGGTTGCACTAGTTGACATTTCCACTAACAATGCACAAGGTTCCCATTTCTCCACATTCTCAACACTTGTGTTTCCTGTCTTTTTTATACTAGCCACTCTGACAGGTGTGAGGTGATACTGCACGGTGTCACTTATATGTGAAATCTCAAAAAAAAAGGAAAAATGCAAACTGATAGAAACTGAAAGTAGAAAAGTGGATGCCAGGGGCTGGGGGAGTGTAAGTAATAGGGAGAGATTGGTAAAAGGGTACAAACTTTCAACTATAAGATAAATAAGGTCTGAGAATCTAATGTAAAGTGTGATGACTATGGTTGATAACATTGTTATATAAATGAAATTTTCTAGAAGAGCAGAACTTTAAAGTTCTCATAAAAAAAGTGAGGTGTGGTTTTGTTAATTAGCCAATTGACGGGAATCCTTTCACAATGTACAAGGGTGGGCAGAAGTAGGTTTACAGTTGTAAGTGCAAAACAATTTATTCTTGTATTATTATTTGTTAACATGTTTTCCATATGAACAACTGTAAACACACTTCCGCCCACCCTGTATATATATATATATACGTCAAGTCACCACACTGCGCACTCTAAATATCTTACAATTTTTCCAGTTGTACCTCAGTAAAGTTTGGCAGGGGGAAAGGTGAAGGGAATCCAAATAAACTAGTATTAGAAATTTTATTTTCAAGAAGATTGAGCAGAACATGGTGAAAATTTTTTATTGTATTTTTTACCTTTACCATTTATCCCCCCATACCCTCTCCCACCAGAAATTTAAGGTACCGGTTAAGCCATTGAAAAAGCAAGTCTTATTGGTTGTATAGATTTAGCACTCAACTATTTTTTCTTAATTTTTAAAAATTTTTATTTTAATTGTTGTTCAAGTACAGTTTTCTGTCTTTTACTCCCATCCCAGTCCACGCCCCCAGTGCTCCCCCCCTCCCTCCCATTTCCACCCCCCTTAGTTTTTGTCCACGTGTCCTTTATATTTGTTCCTGTGACCCCTTCCCCTTTTCCCCTGAAATTCCCTCCCCTCTCCCCTCTGGTTACTGTCATCCTGTTTTCTATTTCATTGTCTTTGGTTATATTTTGCTTGCTTGTTTGTTTTGTTGTTTAGGTTCCTGTTAAAGGTGAGATCATATGGTATTTGTCTTTCACCATCTGGCTTATTTCACTTAGCATAATGCTTTCCAGTTCCTCAATTATTTTTTTTACCTCTGAATCTCTAAATTAGACTTCTAGCTTTTATTTTGTTAAAATTATAAACCACTTAATTCATGGGAAAACACACAAAAATAATATTCATACTTAAGCAAAATTTCTCAAGAAATATTTCATGCTTTTCTATTGCACTTTCCTCCTTTTGGGTCCAAGTACTGGTTCTCCATTTATTAATTACATAATCTTGGACAATTAACCCTCTCTCTGTGCCTCAGTTTTCCTGGATAAAAAGTGGGGACCACTACCCTAAAGGGTAGTTACATCAGAATTAAGTTAGGGAATATATAAAAATGCTGAGAGAGCTGCCCTCTCTAAGAGCTTTGATGGAATATTGGTCCACCTCTGCTTGGTGGAATCCTGCAGACCACAGTGTAAAAAGACAACAAGCCCCTTTCTCTATCATCTCATCTCATTGTTTATGTGAGAAGGGTACGTACTGTGTACTGTACATTCTTATTCCCCAGTAAGTATTCTTATCATTAACTTCCTGAATACATGTTTATTCCATATATTAGGCCTATCTAATGTTTCTGGTATCTAAGTCCTTACTTGTTCTTGATTGGGGTTTGGAATCTAATTAAACAATTATGATGCTGGGGTTATTTTTGAGATTGTCATTGAAACAGAAACATGAATTAAATCAAGGTGTAAGTTACTCAGATGGACGCAGAAGGGTTGAATTAGTGCCGTCCAAAGAGCTCTCCTTTAGAGCAGAGGGAGCTTATACTGGGGCTCTGGGCTGAATCCATGGGGCTGAGCAGCTGAAGGGACTTTGCTCATGTCAATGTTTGAGACATCTGCAAATGGACAGCTTGTATGCTTATGTGTTCAATGAAGGCCTGCTGTCACTTTAGCTGAAGAATTGCAGTTAATTTGTTGGTCTTTTATTTTCTTCTGTCACACAAATTTCCAAACAGAAATATATGATATCAAAACTAGACCATTTATATGTTGTAAAAATTAAAAAAATAAACTCGTATTTCTCAAAACCTTTGTAAGATACGTATCCGAAATACAAACAAATTCTTAGGTCAGTGGTTCCAAAAGTGTTAATTTCTGAACCAGGAGCACCTAGAACTGGTTAGAAATGTGAATTCTTGGTCCCTACCTCAGATCTACTGACTCAGAAACAAACATCCAGGTGATTCTGAAGGACACTCAAGTACCACTGTCTTAGGGTACTAACTACATTTCAGGAGAGGTGCTGTATGTGAAAAGATGTTATTTTTGTGATTTATTTTTTAAACTTTTATGTATTTATTTTTAGAGAGAGGGGAAGGGACGGAGAAAGAGAGGGAGAAACATCAATGTGTGAAAGAAACATCAATCAGTTGCCTCTCTCATGCACTGCAACCAGGGACCAGGCCCCAACCCTGGCATGTACACTAACCGGGAATCTAACTGGCAACCTTTTGCTTTGCAGAACGATGCTCAGACATACAACCAACTGATCTGTGCCGGGTACAGGGCTTTTTATTTGTATTTTTGATCAGGAAAGGTTGGCATACTTTGGGTTAAGTATTTTATTTAGTCCAATGTTATTCAATATTATATAAATAAAACCTCTTTTTAATATATTTAATTGCTATTAAAATACAGTTTTGCTCACTGGTCTTTCCCTTCTGTTCTTTGCATCTCCACATGGTAGACGAATTGGATTTTATGTCAATACTTTCAAAAATGTCTCTAGCCTTGAGGCCAAGTTTCATAAGGAAATTGCAGTGGTAAGTAATGATTATTTTTACTTACGGAATATAAAGTAAGGGAGCATTTATTCTGGAAAGAAATGAAATGTCATAGTACTATGCAAAGAGTGTGCTCACTTGCACGTTGTTTTTAATAGTGTATTATTACTCTCAGTAGTATTTCTACAGGTTTGTTGTTGTGATCACATAGTTCTCTATGTCTTAGAAAGATTTTAGTTTGTGGATGTACAAAAGTGCTCTCGTGAATCACTAGCTGCTTTTATTTCTTTCCTGAAATATTTTTTTCATTGTCACAGTTTCATTTTTTAGTCAGTTTTTAATGTTGGAGTTTCAAGTGATACTTTAAGCTATGAAAAAAATTTGCCTCCAAATATTGAGATAATCAGCAGCTGTGCTGTCAGCTGGTGTTTTCTTAGTTCAGCAGGTGCTTATATGACTTTATCTCTAGTAAAGTCAGTGTAAACAATTATTTTTTTTGTTTTTTTCTCTGTACTCTGGTTAATAAATATATTTTAATTTTTTTAAGTTTGTTCGTGGCCTTTAAGTTTTGACATGAACTCTAACTTTTCAATAAAGAGTCCCTTTTGAGGGCACAATAGCCTGAGTAGGCATCAGAATGAATTGCAGCTAATAGACAAGTGGCCTCTGTCCCCTTAGCTTTGCCACAAACTGTATGAAGTAATGACGAAACTGGGTGACCAGCACGCTGACAAGGCCTTCACCATTCAAGGCGCTCCCAGGTAGGCCAAGTTCATCAGAGCCAAGTCCATGTCCATTCATTTAAATGCAATGCTTGTTGCAATTTCTGTAATCTGTACCAACCTATACTATTTTATTCATCCTATAAAAGTCAAAAATAAAGAAGCCTTTCCATGTGGAGGCAGACACCAGCCTTAGTTCTATGCTTTTACATTTACCTTCACCCTTCAGATTTACCTACCACAACTTTTTCTCATAGTCATGATAGAACTGACTATCTGCCACTCTGCTTTCCGTGGGACCTAAGAGCAATGGTATACAATTTTTTATTGAAAGATTTTATTTATTTATCTTTAGAGGGGAAGGGAAGGAGAGAGGGAGAAAAACATCAATGTATGGTTACTGCTTGTGCATTCCTTGCTGGGAACTGGCCTGCAACCCAGGTATGTGCCCTGACTGGGAATTGAACCACGGTTGTTTGGTTCACAGGCCTGCGCTCAATCCACTGAGCTACACCAGCCAGGGCTGGTATAAATTTTTAACATATAATGTCTAGTTATGCACTTGTTACTTTTCTTGGAGAAGGAGGGAATTCCTCGAACTCATAACTGTTAACCCTGGTATTTATCACTGGTGATGATATTCTTAAAGAACCCATTTTGGGAAAGGGGAGAAGTTGGTGAGACCTCACCCCACCTTACCTCCTCCTAACTCCACTGTGCACACACTGCATTGTTTTTTTTCTTTTATTGCACGTGGTTATTTTGAGTATGCCTTCAAACACACCAAAGACCCAGTGATCCATAGGTGAAATGTCTACATTGCCAGGGTTGTTTGGCTTTACACCAGCTTTCTCCCATGATTTTGGAATCCCTCTTTTTCCATCCTCCACAGATATTGTGTACTCAGAGAATGTAGGCAAGTGAAGCTTGTGGTGGAAGTCCAAACACCCAGCTTTCAGTTTTATGGCTCGACATGTAGTTAACATGCATTGACTTTCTTAAGTCCAAGAGCCTCTCTAGTTAAAGACCTCATTTTTTTAACTAGTAGGGGAAAACAGATGCTACTGGACTAAACAGCTTTAAAATAATAGTCAGGGTTCAGGGGTAGAGGGGTCAAGAAAAAGGAGAAAAGACTCTTAGACATGGACAACAGTATGGTGAATGCAGGGGGGAAAGGGGTGGGTAGAGGTGGAAGAGGGTATAAGGTAGATGAATGGTAATGGAAAAATACAATAAAAATAAAAAATAAAGTAATAAGTAGTCCTGGCGTTCTGTATTTGCAATTTTAACATCAATGTATATGCTCATACACATTTATAAATATATACATACTACACATGCACCACTATCTCTTTATGTGTCAGTGTTTGGATCTCTCTGGAGGTAGCTAATATTCTTATCTGTTGCTCTTTGGATTAGCTATATTCATAGTCTCTGCTATGGCTGCTGTACTAAGTGAGCATAAAGTGTGTCTCTCCTTTTAAGGGAAAGAATATGACTAGAACACATGAAAAGGGCAGAGCTGCTGTTTCAAATACAGCTAGGAACACAGTAACAACTGTAATATCAAAATGATATTTAGGTTTTTAAGAAGTAAAATACATAAAAAATAAGGGTTCCTGCATTATGGAGAGGTGAAAGGGATAAAGGCATCTGAAAATTTCAAAGTTGCTAGATCAGACAAAATGGAGAGAGTGGGGCCACAGTGATTTAACAAATGTTCCTTTCGTTTGTTTTTCAACATTTCTGTGCAGAATGAGGTGGTGAGTGAGCAAGCTCAGTAGGATCTATATCTATTAAGCATAGATTGGGGCTGTGCTTCCTGACAGAGGCAATGATTGCTGGCACATAGCCCAATCATGCAGTGTGTCTGTGTTCTCTCTGTTAAGACCCGTTCCCTTGTAGGCCATGCTGCTGTGCACATATTTATTCTGGGATGCAGATCTGTTCCCTCAATCTGTAGACTTTTGAAATTCTTAGAGAGCAGAATGTGTTCCTTGTGTCTTCTTAGTCATTAACTTTGGGCTGTTCACAAGCACCTGGCCTGGTACCAGGTATGTGGTGCATTAGTAAATATTTCTGATTCTGTTACATCACATAATTTGTTTGCACATTTCAGTGTGCCTGAGTTGAGTCATTGTTCTTAAAGGTGTGGAAGCAGTAACAGCTAATGAATTAATCTCCAAATGTTACCAGAAAGCACTCCTACAAAATCTTAAAATTAACAGTATCCTAAGAATGGCTTTTACATAAAATTTATCATTTTTGAGGTAGATATTACTATAGATTATGACATAGCAACATTCCCTTGTAAATCAAAAGTGAAATTAGTTCAGTTAATTCAGTTTATGTTTATTCTTGCAAAACCTGTTTGGCACAGTGGAAGGAACAAGGGTCACATTAGTAAGGCCTGAATTCAGATCCAGTTAAGTACCCAGTGACTTGAGGCATTTTTAACTCTCCTCATGGGTATTGTGGTGATTAGAGATAATCTATGAACAGCGTCTGGCATACAATGTTAATAACCAGAATTAACCTGAAAGAGGAAGTAGATAACAAACACCTGTTAAGGCTCAGAATTTCTCTGGGATGGAGGACTCCTAATAAACAAATACTGCTCCTTAGAAAACTCCTTGTTTACATCTCGTGTGTTCATCTAGTGATTCAGGGCCTCTCCGCATCATGAAGACACCATCACCGCCTGAGGAGCCTTCACCCATCCCCAGCCCGACAACTAGTCCCAATCATACACTGGTGCCTGCGTCTCCTGCACCAGCACGGCCTCGGTCTCCTTCACAGGTAAGAAGAGATCAAATATATTAGGGTGACTGGAGAAGCTCGTGGTAGGATGACCCCATCTGGTATTGTCTTGTGGGGCAGGGGAATTGAGAGACGTTTACTTCTGGTTGAGGAGACTTTGAAGTATGAAGTTTTAGGCATTATAATTGTCACTAAGGAATCAACTCATTTTCCTTATTTGGACCTTTTATTTTCTCACACACCCTATACTTGAGTATGTTTGTCTCAGCTTCCTCAGGCTTGCCTGCTCTCCTCTTTCATCTTTTGCTCACAGAATCCTTTCCATAAAGGCTCCCGTTAATCCTACCTTCTCCGTGAAACCTCTCTCCTGTAGTGCTGTAGCAAGGTTCATGGCAAGTATGGCCACAAAAAGCTGTAATGTGAATATGCCACTTCACACTCTCTATCTCATCCATTCTATATTGTATATGAACAGACATGCAACAAAAGTGCGGGAAACAAATGGTGGAAAGAAATAGGAAGGGCCAGGAAAAGGTAAATATAGAGAAGAATTGCCACCCATTCTTCCCTACTTGGGGTGAACATGAAATTTCTATAAGAAAACTTGAAGTGTCCAGGTCAGTTTAAGCTTTCATGTGTTCAGCTACAGCTAAGGAAGGAAGTTCATAGGAAGATACATGTAGCAAATGTGTGCTGCCTATAGGCAGTCTTACTGATTCCAATGAAAACCTTGCTTGTTTTAATTTTAAAATTTTAATTTATTGCTGAAGTGAGAAATCATTTTCAGTTTGCGTCAGAGAAGGTAATGCCTTAGTTTAACATTAGAGGCACAGGCATCTGGCCCTGTGGCCCTGAGTGTAGCTCCTGGGTTGTGGTGAATGGAGCCTCAGAGCCTGAGCTTTTCTTATTGGACTAGTGCCAGTCTGTGCTCACAGAGCCACCCAAGCAGATGGCATTCTTTACTCTCAGGTGGGCTTGTTTCTATATGCAGATCTGAATTTCAGTCAGTAATCTATCTGTCTTACCACCTCTGTCCACATGAGATTTTTGCATGTCTTGCACATCATCTTTGGCTGAATTAACCACTGCTTGTGTTTAATGCTTTGTAGACAAGGAAAGGGCCTCCTATACCACCTTTGCCTAAAGTCACCCCAACAAAGGAACTGCAGCAGGAGAACATCATCAGTTTCTTTGAGGACAACTTTGTCCCAGAAATCAGTGTGACAACACCTTCCCAGGTGAGTGCCTAGTACAGCGGTGGGATGTCTATAAAGTACATCGCGGAGGGACTGTCAGCGCTCAGCTCTAAAGAAAGCAGATGTTAAACCAACAATATGATTTGTGTCACCATTCAGGTTTGCTGAGTATGTCTAAAGCATTTTCAAATGGGAGATGTACATTTTAGTTTTGATCATTAAGATCAATAAGTAGCACATACTTATTGTAGAAAATGGGAAAATACTAAAAAGTGTAAAATGAATAATTTTAGTAATTACTTAAATCATACCACTCTGACTGAGCCACAAACATGCTCTGGTTTATTTATTTATTTGTTTTGGTCTTTTTATTTCCTAGTTATATATTGTTTTTGCTCAACAAAATTCAAATTGTATTGTTATGTACTCCTGACTTTTCTACTTAACTGCATGAGCATTTTTTCATGTCATAGTATTACCTTTTCAAAAAAATAATGTTTAACCAGAATATTCTATCAGATGGATGTAGCAACTCCTGATAGCTTACAATTTTTCAATGATTTCACTAGTACTTTGGTGAATGTCAGTATAAATGAATTCATGTTTGCACCTTCTATTACTTCTTTTATATTACTTCCTAGTAAAGAATAGGAAAATGAAATTAAAGAGGTGAATATTTTTAAGTCTTTTGCCCTACCTCAGGTAGAAATGTATCCTTGCACATGATTTGGCGAATGGAAATGTTGATGTTCCCTTGCCTTCAAAGACAACTGGATGCCGGTGCTCCACCTTCAGTTACCCTCAGTGGACTACAGCCTGTCCCTGTGAGCAGCTTGGCTGTCTTGATAATAGTCTTGACTTGCAGCGCTGCTCCTATTGTCATTGAAGCCAACTCTTTAAGGGTGAAAGTCCCCAGTCATGCCAATGTAATTTCTCCCAGTGTTGTCAGGATCAGAAATAGTATTCACATTTTGTAAGCGATGTGAGCACCACATTTTAATTACTGAACACATCAATAACAGCACTGTGTACAACATTGCGATTGCAATCACACTCTGTTGACAATAATAGAAGTAATGCACTGATATTGGGGGTTCAGAAAATAAAAGCTCAGAAGCAATGCAGTGTCGAATCATAATTTGTCATCCCCTTAAAGGCCATTTATCAACAGACACAATGCTTTTAGCTAATTGTTTTCCTTCTGTTGTTTATATGAGATGTTCAATATGATAAGCTAAGTAGGGCTTGAAATGAGATTTAGCAGCTCCTTTGAGGCCAGGGAATTGCGTGGTTATTAGTGCATGGACAAATTATGCCTGTGGCTACACAGATGCTGCTGGGAATAACTTGAACCAAATGATCTTACTCAGCATCCACCTGGCACCAAACTTGAGGAGTTTTCATTTCTAAGTTGTGCTGTCCATTTGCATTTGCTAACAGCTCAACTTCATTCTTTATTTTTTTTTGCTATATCACTCTTCAATTCAGAGTATTTTGGGTGATAGTATCCTTACTATCAAGTTCCTTTCAACTGGACCCTCTAAGAACATCCTCTGAATTCCATCACAAATAGAGCATGTGGGTCACCTAGAAACAATATGTGCTTGCTGAGGACCTCTCCATTTAGCAGTTAAGGCAATTGAAGTAGAGAAAATGTGACACACAGAGTAGTTCTGAAATAAGGATGGGGTTCAAGAGTGTTCTTTCTTTTAAAATGTGTTTTTATTTGCAGTTTGCTGGCTTATAGATAAGGGTCCTTCATGGTGAGGGAAAAAAAGAGTCAAAGCAGTTTTAAAAATTACAAATTCCAGGAGAGGCCTCTAAGTACTTCTGAAAGCATTAACTTTTGCTGATATTATTGAGTGAACATGATGGGAAAAGTCAAGGGTTGGAGGAGAGGGAGAGGAAGCACCCCTCAAA
>PVKM010019831.1:0-23882 GCA_004027735.1 Carollia perspicillata | reverse complement strand
AGGTTGGCTGCTGTGTGGAGAAGAACCTGGAGGTGGTAGGGGGTGGCAGCAAAGGAGGGAACAGGGAGACTAGTTGGGTAGTTCTAATGGGACTGATAATGGCTTCGGTTAGGGTGGTGGTACTGCAGTGGTATGAAGTGTGGGTACTAGATATACTTTTGTGTTTTTGTTTTTTCCAATCCCTGGGTTGGAGAGTGGGCAGGAGGGATATAGAGATTAATACAGATTTGCCCCCTTGCGGCACTCACAGCGAGGGGAAAGAGAATGAGGGGACACTTGATATGTAAGAGAGTAACTGCAGTTCAGTGCAGTAGATCCCATGACTGAAGACAACATAAGGTCCCCTGGAGACACAGAAGAGGGACATCTACCCTAACATGAAGGCTTGAGCTGCATCCTAAAGGACAAGGAGGCATTATCTAGGTGAAAAGGGGGTTAATAGGCACCTCAGAGAGGTGGTGGTGTAAGCAATGGTGCAGAAACTTGAAAAAAGCATATTTGGTACAAAAAAACTTGCAAGCAGTTCAGTAGGGATGCAGGTATCCTAATGATTATGCTTTGATATCAGATTAGCCTCGGCTCAGATTCTAGCTCCTGTGTTTATTAGCTACATACACTGGAGTGAACTGTTGTGTATCTATGAGCCCCAGTTACTCATTCATAAATCCTGCCCCATGTAGGACTGTTAAAATGTAACTAGCAGAGAGCCACACCCTGTACCTGGTAGCTGGTTTGGTGATGAAGATGAAGATGAAAATGAGGATGGTGGTGCCTGGGATAGGTTACATGTAAGGCAGAGAGATAAGGTGGAGAAGTTGGCAGGGCCAAAGGCTGAAGCCGCGTTCCATGCTAAAAGTTTGGACTTTATCCCAAAAGTCAAAGGAAGAATTTCAAGAAGGGAAGTAATGTGGTCAAATATATGTTGTAGAAAGTTCCCCATAAAGGTTTATACTCCATGAAAGATATACTTGGAAGAATTTGTCCCCGAACCAGCAAGATGTATGGATGGACTGGATGTTGAATATGGCAGGAGAGAGAAACCAAGGACTACAAGGTTTTCAGCTATGCTCAACGAAAAAAAAAAAAAAAACAAACAGAAAACCCAGAGATGCCATTTTCTGAGATGCAGAACTCTCAAAACTCTCCCCTGCTTGCAACTCTCCCAGTCAGCTCAGTTTGAACAATCTCTTGGCTATGGGCCTCAGACCACATTAGTCATCACCTCTGCCTCATCCTTATACTAGAGACCCCACATGTACTCGACAAGCTGACACTCAAAGAGAACCTTGACTTACATTCTCTCAGCCTGAAAAACTGACACCTTAGTAAAATGAAACTTGTAAACATGAGAAATGGCAATTTCCCAGACAGATAGAGAGAGCAGACAGACAGATGTGTCTTTTATGACTGCAATTAGGAAAAAAGGTAATGGTATTCATTATCAAGTTTCTATTAGTTTTGGGCTGACCTTGACTTGGAGTATGGTTACAACACACTTTATGACCATATAGCTCTGACTGGGTTTATGTTTATTGCTTGTTTTCCTCTCTGTGTTCTCTAAATGTGAGTCCACTCCATGTTATAATATCTCCTGGACAGGTTCTGTCTGTTTACATCATTCTGCATTGGACTTCACTTACCATGGTACTTCTAGCAGAGCTGGATAATTAAGTTAATACCCTGTGAAAGAGGGACAGGATATACAGAGAGGTAATATGGATGAAAGAGAGAGATGGGAGCAGATGTGAAAGAGGAGGAAAACATCATAAGGTATTGAGCATTTATTTTTCAGTTAACCAAAGACCAGAGTATGTATTAGGGTCTTAGTTTAAGACCCTTACATTATGGTTCCAGTAGCTTAGGAGGGAAGTATTAGTTATGGCCCTTTTCCTCAGGGAGTTTTCAGTCCAATCAAGGAGACCCAAATACAAATGGAACAATGATTCCAGATGCTCTCCAAAGGGACTAGACCACAACGTAAGTGCTATAGGGGTTAAAGATAAGCTACTCTGTCATGCTGGAGTGGTCAGTTGATGATGGTTCTCCCTATGGTCCCCAGAGGAAGTGGCTGTTTCTTTTTTAAAAAAGTAGACATGTACACTTTAAAACCAAGGAAAGTAACATATGATTTATATATATATATATTTAAATCATATGATATGTTTTAAATATATGATTTATTTGAATATATGATTTTCAGGGGAAAATTACCATTTATTGGCATTTTATTTATCTTGAATTCATCATCACCACACCCTTATTATATGAAATGTTAAAGGAACTTATCTAAGAAAAAGAAGAGGATCAAAAATACAAACAGTAAAATGACAAGAAACTTGCAACTATCAATAACTGAACCTAAAAAATCAAAAACAAAAACAAACTAAACAAACAATTAGAACAGGAACAGAATCACAGAAATGGAGATCATATTGGAGGGTTATCAGTGGGGAGGGGGTGGGGAGAAATGGGGGAAAAGGTACAGGAAATAAGTAGCATAAATGGTAGGTAGAAAATAGGTGGGTGGGGGGGTGTTAAAAGTAGTATGGGAAATGTAGAAGCCAAAGAACTTATATGTATGACTCATGGACATGAACTTAAGGCAGGGGGCATGCGGGTAGGAGTGGGGTGCATAGTGGGGGAATAAAGGGGGGAAAATGGAACAGCTGTAATAGCATAATCAATAAAGTATATTTTTAAAAAGACATCCAGGTAATAGCATTCCATTTTATCAATTATCCATGACATTTATCATATTTTTACTGGTAAATTTAATATAAGAACAAAATCATTTTTGACCATTTCAAAGTCTTTAAAAATGCTTAAGAATTCCCTTTAAAAATGCTTAAAAATTCCTTTTAAAAATGCTTAAAAATTACTGTTAACATTGTAGCAAGATTGATTTTAGGACAGGAATAATCTTTCTTTTATGTTATTTAAATAAATATACACACTTGAATGATGATTCTATCATGATAGTTTCATATAAAATTAGTACCATTTTAATAGTATTTTATTATTTTTTAATTTATTGTAGTTTTCCATTACATTTAATGGAAAACCAACAGTCACCACACTGTTGGGAACTCATGTCCATGAGTTCCATGAGTCATGGAACTCATGTCCATGAGTTCCTTTTACTCTTTGCTAAATCCCTCCACTCCTGCTTAGCTGTCATCTTGCTCTCTGAGTCTGTCTCTATTTTGCTTGTTAGTTCAGTTTGTTCCTCTGATTCCTCATGTAAGTGAAATCATATTATAATTGTCTTTCTCTGACTGGCTTGTTTCACTTAGCATAATGTTCTGCAGGTCCATCCATATTGTCACAAAGGGTAAAATTTTCTTCTTTTTTTATGGCCAAGTAGTATTATAGACCACCTTCTTACACCACACACAAGAATAAATTCAAAATGGGATAAAGACTTAAATGTTAGACCGGAAACCATAAAAATCCTAGAAGAAAACATAGGCAGCCAAGTCTTGCTTGTAGCAATATGTTATTGGTTATATCTCCCCAGGCAAGGGAAGCAAAAGAAAAAAATAAACAAATAGGACTACATCAAAGTAAAATGTTTTTGCACAGTGAAGGACATCATCAACAAGATAAAAAGACAACCCACAGAATGGGAGAACATATTCACCAATACATCTGATAAGGGGTTAGTATTCAAAAGCTATAAAGAACTTACAAAACTCAACACCCAAAATACAAACAACCCAATTAAAAAAGGGGCAAAGGCCTGAATAGACACTTCTCCAAAGAGGACATAGAAATGGCTAACAGACATATGAAAAGATGCTTAATATCATTAATCATCAGAGAAATGCAAATTAAAACCACAATGGCATACCATCTCACACCTGTCAGAATGGCTATTGTCAATAAATCAACAAACAACAAGTGCCAGCAAGGATGTGGAGAAAGGACAACCCTTTCGCTGTTGGTGGGAATGCAGATTGATGCAGCCACTGTGGAAAGCACTATGGAGATACCTCAAAAAATTAAAAGTGGATCTGCCTTTTGAGCCAGTGATTCCACTCCTGGGAATATATTCGAAGGAACCAAAAACACTAATTTGAAAGAACATAAGCACCACCATTTCATTGCAGCATTATTTACAGCCAAGATATGGAAGCAGTCTAAGTGTCCATCAATAGATGAATGGATAAAACAACTGTGGCTATTTCTTGTAGAACATGATCATGACAGGAGCCCTAGTGTCTCTCTATCCAAGGCCAGTAAAAGAGAACCACAAGAAAGGTCAGGTACTTGGAGCTGGACCCAAGAGTCAGGCTTTGCATATGAATATGCATTATGGTTTAGGGGAAGTCCTATAGTTTTTTCCCTTTACTTCCAACTGAACTGTCACTATAAACATTTGAGTTCTCTTGACCATCACCACCATCCATGCATGCACAAGTGGAACTAAGCCAAGTCCCCTGCTCTGAGATAGTCTCTTCAGTGTTAGGGGAGAAGGGGACTGAGGATAAAGGGAGAAAGTACAGAAAGGAGAAGCTTATTAAATTGGGTTGGTCAAAAAGTCAATTTTTATTTTTTCCATAAAATAAGACACACTTTTTTTCATTTTTACTAATAATGTTATTGATTTGGATATTTTTAATTGATTTTTTTAAATAATTATTTTCTCATTGTTCAATTACAGTTGTCTGCATTTTCCCCCAACCACTCTTCCACCCCACCCCACCCTAGCCAAACCCACCTCCCCCACTTGCTTCCATCTCCTGCCCCAGTTTTGTCCATGTGTCCCTCATAGTATGATTTGGATATTTTGAGTATGTCAGCTATCTCCTCCTATTGGCTTCTAGTGGGCAGAAGGGGTGCTGTTAAACATCTTCCAATGCATAAGACAGCTCCATAGCAAAGAATTATTTGGCCAAAATGTCAATAGTCACAAGAAACTCCTGCTGCTGTATGGAGGGATGACTCAGCACCAGGATCCTAGCTGCTATTCTCTCAGCTGTCTCCTCAAAGCTTCAGTCTCTAGCCCACTCTGCCCCTGCCTTTGCCAGAGCCCCAGCTTCTCTTGGTGAAATTAGAATTCATTTAATAGTTTTGGCCAAGATGGAGGCATAGGTAGAAATGCTTTGCTTCCTTGCACAACCAAAAGAAGGATACAACTAATCTAAAAACAATAAACAACCAGAAGTGCCAGAAAAGCAAACAGCATGGAACTCCAATAACCAAGGCATTAAAGAAACATTCACCCAGACTGGTAGGAGGTTAGGAGGGGCAGAGGTGAGTACTTACCAGAGAGGATGCCTGGCAAGGTAGTGGACGATGGGGGCAACACGGGGACTGGCTGAATGGGAAACTAAAGACTCAAGCTAGCTGTAAACTACTGTGGGGGTTGCCACAGTGAGAGAAACTCCCAGTTTCACACAGGAGAGTTGGAAAGTGGAGCCAGAAGGGAACAAGAGAGCCATATTTTTCCCTCTCTGACCCCTCCTCCACAGATAGCACCACAATGCAGCAAAGAGCGTTGCCTTGACAGGGCGAATGCCTAAGGCCCGCTACAACATAACAGGTGTCCTGAGACAAAGAAATATGGCCCCAATAAAAGAACAGATTGAAACTCCAGAAAAAGAGCTAAGCAATGAGGAGGTAGCCAACCTATCTGATGCAGAGTTTGAAACACTGATAATCAGGGTGCTCACAGAACTGATTGAGCTCAGTCCCAATATGAAGGAACAAATGAAGGCTACCCAAAGTGAAGTAAAGCCAAATATACAGGGAACCAACAGTAAAGGGAAGGAAACCGGGATTCAAATCAATGATTTGGAACAAAAGGAAGAAATAAACATCCAACCAGAATAGAATGAAGAAGCAAGAATTCAAAAAAAAATGAGGAGAGGCTTAGGAAACTCCAGGACAACTTTAAATGCTCTAACATCAGAATTATAGAGGTGCCAGGAGAAGAGGAAGAGCAAGAAGTTGAAAACTTATGTGAACAATAATGAAGGAAAAGATCCCCAATCTGGCCAAGGAAACAACTTCCAGGAAGTCTAGGAAGCCCAGAGAGTCCCAAAGAAATTGGACCCAAAGAGGAACACACCAAGGCATATATCATTAATTTATCCAAGATTAAAGATAAAGAGAGAATCTTAAAAGCCGCAAGAGGAAAGGAAAGAGTTACCTACAAAGGCGTGCCCAGGACAATCATCTGATTTCTCAGGAGAAATTTTGTAGGGAAGAAGGGGCTGGAAACAAGTATTCGAAGTCATGAAAGGTAAGGACCTACATCCAAGATTACTCTATCCAGCAAAGCTATCATTTAGAATGGCAGGGCAGATAAAGTGCTTCCCAGATAAGGCCAGGTTAAAGGAGTTCATCATCACCCAGCCCTTATTATATGAAATGTTAAAGGGACTTGTCTAAGGAATAGATGAAGATCAAAAACTATGAACAGTAAAATGACAACAAATTCACAACTATTAACAACTGAACCTAAAAAAAACAAAACAAAAACAAAAACTAAGTGAACAACTAGACAGAAACAGAATCAGAGAAATGGACATCACATGGAGGTTTTTCAGTGAGAAGGGGGAGGGGAAGAATGGGAGGAGAAAGGTACAGGGAATAAGCATAATTGGTAGGCAAAAAATAGATGGGGAGAGGTTGAGAATGGTACAGGAAACAGAGAAGTCAAAGAACGTATATGTATATGAACTAAGGGAGGGAATGCTGGAGGGTTGGGGGTGCAGGGCAGAGGGAGGATAAAGAGGGGAAAATTAGGAAAACTGTAATAGCATAATCAATAAGGTATACTTTAAAAAAAAGAAACTTCACAAAGCACTTTTAACACATTTAATCAGTCACAGTACCTTCTCCTTACACTACTCAAATCTTTTTTTGCATTTCAGTTGCATTTTTACCTTTCTTGAAATAATAAAGTATAATGTACCAAAAAAGTTGCATACATTATTTCATCTTCAATATTAAAATGTTTGCCCCCAAATTCACCAATTTTGATAAATTTTTAATAAATGCATGCTGATGTGACAGCTGTCACAGTACAGTCTAAGAAAACTGTTTCAAAAGATGTTAAAGACAACTAAGTGCTGCTGGAGCCATTGTATAGAAAAAACATAATGGACTTTTTGGCCAACCCAATATATCCCAGCTATTCCTGCTGATCTGTCACTGCCTACTCTCTCACCCATGCCTTGTCTCTTCATTTCACACATACTCTATTTTCTCCATCTGTTTCCAGCCCGGTTACTGGGAATTGGGTATAAATAGCTTCTACAGTCAACTGAGTGAGAGAAATGAGCAGTAGTGAAGACTCTATAAAAACTTATGTTCATTCATTCTATCATTTATGGCGTCTAATCCAAAAATGAGGATGACATGGCTCTTGTCCTCAAGCAGCTCTGTAAAAACTATGATATGAGTTAATGTAGTAATGGAGTGTGAGAGCAAAGCACTCTAGATGCAACAAGGAGGGACCAATTAGTTGTGTGTGTGTGTTGTATGCGGGCAGACTTTGACAAAAGGCAAGTTTCACGCACAACACGATATTAGAAGACTCTGGAAAGATGAGTAAAATTGCACCATCAGAGAAGAGGAAAGGGCAGAAGAGAAGAAAGATTGGAAACAGCATGAGGAAAGGCCTTGAATTCTAATTAAATCTAGGAATTCTGTCCTTAGATATTCTTGATTGAATAAATCAGTATGTGGCATCATACCATAATATAATAATTTACTAGTAGTAGTAATGGCCTGTATTTTAATAATGAAATCTTTCATTGGTGTCATTAGTGATGTGAACTGGAAACTTGAGCATATCCTGCCATAAAGTTATTTGTATCATAAGGTTTATACTTAGTTTTATTGCTTTGGTTTTATTTTGGGTTTCCAACCCCTCCCCCCATTTTACTGAGATATAATCAACACACAGCACTTTTAAGTTGTACACAATAATGATTTGACTTACAACATTGATTGATTAATAGCAAGAATCTGGTTGGCGTTTATATGGCCTCGGTTTCATTGAGTTATTATCTACAGCTGCTTTGTTTCACACTCCATCAGAACGCGTGCCCCCTTGGCATTTGGTTGCTGTGTCTTCATCTGTGTCATCTAACCCAGTGGTTCCCAAACTTGACTGCTCCTCAGAGTAGATGAGGAGCTTTAGAAACACCAGAAGCCAGAGGCCCTGATTCTGCTGTAATTGGTGTGGAGCTTTTTTAATTGTGGTGAAGTTCACATAAGGTAAAATTTACCATTTTAATAATCTTAAGATGTAATTCAGTGGGGTTAAGTGTATCACAATGTTATGCAACCGTCACTTCTATCTCATTCTAGAACATTCTATCACCCCACAAAGAAGCCCTGTCCCCATTAGCAATCACCCCTCCCTCATTTCCCCTCTGTAGACATTGGACATTTCACATACATGGAAGCACATGCCATGTGGCCTTTTGTTTCTGGCTTCTCACACTGAGCATCACGTTTTCAGGGTCCATCCATCATGTAGAGAATGTCAGTGCTTCACTGCTTTTCATGGCTGAATAAATAATTTATTGCATGGTTGGACCACATTTTGCTTATCCGTTCATCTATTGTTGAAGTTTTGGGTTGTTTCCACATTGGAATGTTTGAACAGGGCTACTCTGAATGTTCATGCACACAATTTTAAAACATTTTTTTAATTACATCTTATTGGTTATGCTATTATAGTTGTACTGAATTTTCTCCTTTTTCTCCCTTCACTCAGCACCCTCTGACTCCCTCAGGCAATCCCCCCACCATTGTTCACATCCATGGGTCATGAGTATAAGTTCTTTGGCTGTTCAATTCCCTATACTGCACTTACATCCCCATGGCCATTCTATGACTATTCTTAATCCCCTCACCTTTTCACCCATTCCCCCATACCCCCTACCCATCTGCCAACCATCAAAATGCTCTCTGTATCCACGATACTGTCTCTATTCTTCTTGTTTGTGCTTAGTTTGATTTTCCGATTCAATTGTTGATAGATATGTATTTATTGCCATTTTACTGTTCATCATTTTGATCTTCTTTTTCTTAAATAAGCCCCTTAAAATTTCATATAATAATGATTTGGTGATGAACTCCTTTAGTTTCTTCTTGTCTTGGAAACTCTTTAACTGCCCTTTGATTCTAAATTATAGCTTTGTTGGATAGAGCAATATTGGATGTAGGCCCCTGCTTTTCATGACTTTGAATATTTCTTGCCAATCCCTTCTAGCCTACAAAGTTTCTTTTGAGAAATCAGCTGACAGCCTAATGGGTACTCCCCTGTAGGTAAGTAACGTCTTTTCTCTTGCTGCTTAAGAGTCTATCTTTATCTTTAATCTTTGTCATTTTAATTATGATGTGTCTTGGAGTGGGCATCTTTTTATCCTTCTTATTTGGGAGTCTCTGTGTTTCCTGGACTTGCATGTGTATTTCCTTCACCAAATTAGGGAAGTTTCCTTTCATTATTTTTTTCAAATAGATTTACAATTTCTTGCTGTTTCTCTTCTCCTTCTGGCACTCCTATGATGCAAATGTTGGACCTCTTGGAATTGTCCCAGAGGCTGTTTACACTATCCTCATTTTTGGCGGATTCTTTTTGTTTCTTGTTGTTCTGATGTGTTGTTTTTTTGCTTCCTTATGTCCCAAATCATTGATTGGATTTTTGGCTTTATCCACTCTACTATTGTTCCCCTGTAAATTGTTTTTTATTTCAATTAGTGTATCCTTCATTTCTGACTGGATATTTTTTGTGCTGTTAAGGCCCTCACTAAGTTGCTTGAACATCCTTATAACCAGTGTTTTGAACTCTGCATCTGATTTATCTCCATTTTGTTTAGCTCTTTTTCTGGAGTTTTGATCTGTTCTTTCATTTGGGCCATGTTTCTTTGTCTCCTCATTTTGGCAGCCTCTCTGTGCTTGTTTCTATGTATTAGGTAGAGCTGCTTTCACTCCATGTCTTGGAAGTGTGGCCTAATGTAGTATGTGTCCAATAGGGTCCAGTGTCATAGCCTCCTCTATTGCTCAAGCTAGGTACTCAAGGTGTGCCCTTTGTGTAGGCTGAATATGTCCTCTTCTTGTAGTTGAGCCTTGACTGCTATTGGTAGGTCAATGGGAGGGATTTACCAAGGCCAATCAGCTGCAAGCACTGGCTGTGACCACTAAACACCATCCTTTGCCCTCTGTGGAGGATCAGCTGTGCAGGGGCAGGGTGGTGGTGCTCCCACATGGTCTGTAGCTGCCTATTGGATGTGCAGGCCCTGGGGTTTATTAGGTGGTGCAGGTCAAGGTCATCCCCCACCTGTGTTTTGCCTGGGGCCACCCTGCCTAAGCTATAAAGCAGTCTGAGTTGGCTGCTGGTAGTGCTGGGCCTGTGGCTCATTGAAGTCTACTATTGCTTGTTTGAGAGGATTTAGGAAGTTGTGAAGCAGAAGCCAAGGCCAACCATTCATATGGAAAAGGTGCTTGGGTAGGCCTGTAAATTGGGTTGGGGTGTGGGGGGGAGGAGTCTCAAGGGATCTCCAGGGTGGGGCAAAGAGTGTTAGCTGAGTTGATGTAGTTGATGGACTCTCAGATATGGCATCATCTTGCCAGCTTTGTTGGGGGAGGGTTCAGAAAACGGACAATGGCCTCTGCTCACCTTGATGACAGACAGTTCAGTTTCTCCCTATATGCCACTGGTGCCTTTCAAGCTGCTACCCTAGTGCTAGAGCTCAGAGGGAGTGAGTCTGAGTAGGTAAGTCCATGTGTGGGTTCTTTAAGAGGAAGTGCTAGGTGCTCCAGAAGATTCTTCCACCAACTCAAACCCTGCTGGTTTTTGCAGCCAGAAGTTGTGGGAACTTATCTTCCTGGCACTGGAACCCTGGACTGGGGGCCTGGTGTGGGGCTGGGACTCCTTGCTCCTGAGATATCCTTCCTCAATTTTTATCCACCAAATGTGGATGTGGGACCATGTATGTGCCCCTCCTACCAATCTGGATGGATGTAGTTTCTTTAATTCCATAGTTGTCAGACTTCCATTCATCTTGATTTCTAATGGTTCTGGGTGATGGTTGTTCTATATTTTAATTGTAATTTTGATGTTGTGGAAGGAGGTAAGTCATGTCTGCCTATATTGCCATCTTGATCAGATGTCCTCTGGCTTAATTTTTGACCTGTAACTGACATGCACCATTTACTAGGTATGATTTGCTGCAATTGAGAAGCTGGAAAATTTAATGGTAAAAAATATACAAAAAACTCAGACAAAACCATTTAATCTCCCACTAGATGGCATGAGAACCTAAAATAGCATAATTTTCACCAGGCTTATTAAAAAATTTTTTCTATTTTTATGGTTGCATGATTCTGAACATTTTCTCTTAAAAGCAACTCTAGAAATAATACTATCTCTGTAATTACGTCTTCTTTAAAACACTGATTTATTTTCGTAGACAATAAAATCCATAGTGGTTTAAAATTGACAATAAATAGGAGAATATCATGAGCATTTATCAGACCTTTTAAACAGATTAAAACCATTCTTTTTTAAATTAAACTATTATTTTCATTCATTCTTAATTTTTCTAGGCTAACATTTTCCCAAATGGGTTCTTGGTGAGCTCAAGCCAGGGTTTAGAGTGACAGCAATCTCACAGATTCCTGATGTGGGAAGGAAAATAAAAGTTAATAAATTTGTGTTATTGTGACCCTGGAAGACAAGGCCCAGTCATACAACACCTACAGATTTTATAGAACAATCAAAAGAGAAGTAATTGATTTTTCATGATTAGAAAAGGGAACTATTATATGGCCTGTGTAAGTAAGTTCACATTACTTTGAGAATACTGGCTAGTATTGCCCAAGGTAAAAAGAAATCCTTAGCACTGTTCTCTATCACTTGGCCATTAATAACAGCATCTGTCTAATCCTCATTTAACTGTTCAAAACAGCAAGTTCTAATTAGTTTCCTCTTCATGTGAACCTTCCCAAAGCCCTAGTCTAACTCTGTTTTAAGAATGTTGGTAGAGCCCTGGCCTGTGTGTCTCAGTTGGTTGGAGCATTGTCCTGTAACCAAAAGGTTGCAGGTTTGATTCCCGGTCAGGGCCTATACCTATGTTGTGCGTTCGATCCCCAGTTCAGGTGTGTACGATTTCTAGTCTGGGTGCCCACAGGAGGCAAACGATTGATGCTTCTCTCTTACATCAATGTTTCTCTTTCTCCCTTCCTGTCTCTCTAGAAAGGAATGTTGATAGAATGCGGTTTTTGATAAGCTGCCATAAGTTAATAGTGTGGAGTCAGAGCTACATTCTGAAAATGCAGGAAGTCTTTTGGTACGCCAGGACTCAAACTTCCCAAAACTTTAGCCCTGAATTACCTGGAGTAGAGCTACATTGAATGGGCACACAATACTGAAGTGGCTGCTTAATTATGAATACAAAACCAAGTAAATAGATCTTCTAATTACTCTCCAGTCCTTAATGTAACTGGCAGAATAACATTGAAAAGATTTCATTTAACACTTGTTTATTGAATGCCTTCTTTGTGTAACACTCTGTGATGGACCTTGAGCCAGCTTAAACAATCTGAGTATATAATGTTGTGGCAGCAGGTAAGGAGACTAGACTAGTATCACCTTCAATAATAGTCTTTTACTGCAGTAAGAGCCTCATAAATCCCTGTAGTTTGCAATACTAGAATCAAAAGAACACTTGGCTTGAACCACAGTACCTTTTCGCAGTTATAACTGATACTGTATTTTACCAACGAGAGTTATCACTGAATGTAGAAGTACAGCTCAATTCTGTTCCAATAATTACAGCTAGCTGGAGCAGCAAAACCAATTCCTGCGGGATCTTGGGGCAGTGTTCCCACTGCAGGATTTTTCCTACACTGTGTAATTCTTGGATGCCTTCATCAGAATCTCCCAGAGTACTTCTTTTAATGCACATTCTTGGGTTCTATTATAGATGACCAAATCACACCTCTGAATTGCTTGATCAGGAGGCAAGAGCAGAAAACATGAGTTGGCCTGTTCCCAAGCACACATGAGACCACCATACACACTCCATGAATCACAAGAGAGATTCGGGGGCCTCAAGATGTGAGTTCCTGTGTATATCTGGGGTCTGAAGACATCGTAGTTTGGGCCTTGATATTAACGCAATCTCATTTTCTGTTATTTATCTTAGGTAAAGACCAGTTTACAAATGTCCTCTCCCAGTTTAAACAGCAAGGAATTAATTGACTCAGGCACCAAGTATGGATTCTACTTAAATTACATATTTACAGGAAATTATTTCACTGAAATGCTTTACTTTATTTTTAAGTTTTAATACATGCAAAAATAATGTTATTCTTCCAGTGCCTCATCTTCCATAATTCATTAAAGCATACGTTAAACAAAAACCTTCATGGCCAAAAGCTTTTCTGAAATAAAGGGTTCATAGAGATATATGCTAGCCAGAAAAAGGACCAGAACCTGGGACATACAGTCTGAACCACCAGCAGCAGGGCTAGAAGGAAAAGATAAATGAGCCCGCTGTCCTGGAGCTTATGGGGCTCTTAAAGATGTAAGTTATTTTGAAAGAATTTACATTGGCTAAAAATAAGGGGTGGCAGGAAAAGGTGAAGTGGGGACAATTATAGAATAAGTGCATAGGCTGTAAGGAAGACATTTTTACTACTCTTTGATTGGTTGTGAACAACAGTCCAGAAAGGTCATAAGTAAGCAGGATGCAGTGGTGTTTGACAGTCAGCTCTTTCTTTTTACATAGCCATCTGGAAGTTGACTCAAAGTTTTAACATACATACAGGAATATGAACATTTTTATGTTAGTTTTGGCCCTTGATTCTGTTAACTGGTTAACCTCTGACCTCTTCCTCCCACCCTCCAGCAATTTAATTAAAAACATAGAATTTTTCTCTTGTCACATAGAACTGTCAGAAGTCAAAATACAGAGAAGCACCAACCTGCACATGTTGGTCTGCACATGTCCTGGCAAATGTTGTTGCTTCGAAGTAGAATTAAATTTGGGGGAACCTGTGTAAAAAAAGGTCAGAAGGTGATATTTTTTTTGTCTGTTTGCTGGTATACATATGAGGGGGAACCCCCCACAAAAAAACAGAATTTATTAATTAAAAAATTGTGTATTTATTTCTACATGTTTAAACTGCAGTCGCCTTCAAAATACTCTCTATTTGATGCAATATACCTATCAAGACATTTTTTCCACTGCTTAAAACAGGTTTTGAACTCACAATTTTGATGGCTTTTAGAGCTTCTGCGTTTTTTGTTTTACCTCTTCCATATTGACAAAACATTTCTCTTTGAGGAGTTTTTTTCATCCTTGAGAACAAAAAAAAGTCACTCAGGGTAAGATGAGGTGAATAGGGAGAGTGGTGAATGTGGGTCATATTGTTGTTGGTCAAAAACTGCTGAACATTCTGCACAGTGTGGGCAGGTGTGCTTATAAATCACCCATTGTGAAATGGGTAAACATATAGAAAGAGTAAAAAAAAATGCACTGAAAGCTACTGCAGCCTCTCAGAATAATGCCAGCTGGCACACTGATACAGATGGGTTCGTAGAACACTCACCTAGCAGAGGAAGACTGTACTACAAGGGGCCCACCCTCTAGAAAATAATTCCATTTTGGGGGATCCCTCCCCTCAAACAGATGGGTGTGTGTATGTGTGCATGCAGCTAAAGGATGTAGGTTCTACAATAAGTCCAACATTGTGCTGGGAATTTAATGTTTTATTCCCTAGTTATCACAACAGTACTGCTGGGTAGTAATTATTGTGTCACCCCATTATATAGAGTAGGAACCTGAAGCTTAAGTAACTCCCCCAAGGTCACACAGCAAGGAAGGTCAAAAGGCAAAGAAATGTCTTGAACCTTCAAAGCTCATGTTTCCATTATACTATACTTGGAAAGAAATTATTACATAAAAGAAAGATATTAAATGCTAAAACTTTGGTGACAATTTTTTCATTTGCAATATCAGAATCATCCAGTAGGCTGTACTCCTGAATCAGTTTTCTAATAGAAACTCCAAACCATTACACAATTATAGTCTTAGTGCTTCAGTTGTTTTTTTGATATATTATTTCACATGAAATCTACAATTAGAATTTACAAATTTTGATATGGATACTTGAAAATCAAAAGAACAAACTGTTTTTATACATTGGTTTCCATCCTTCACTGATTTTTAAAATTAAAACGGTGCCCTATTCCCTTTCCCTTCTTTTATCCCCCCCCTCACCTCCTCCCTCTGGCAGCTGACAGTCTGTTCCAAGTAACTGCTTCTGTTTCTAATGCACGACCCATGGGCATGGACAGCAGTGAGGGGATTGTCAGAGGGCGGGGAGGGGGGTTGGGTGGAGATGGGCAAAGGGAAAAAAGCAGGGACAACTGTAATAAAGTACAAAAAATAGTACCCTATTAAAATTGTTTATAAAAATTATTGATGCTTCTTCCATAGCTAGGAACAGAGCTTTACCATTGTGAAATGGTACCCTAACATTGTGAAATGGTACCCTACCATTGTGAAAGCCTTGCTCTTCTATCAGAAGCTGCCACACAGACTGAGTTTAGTAATCTGATTTTCAAAAGTGTTAGTTTATCAGCTTGTCGCTAAATGTGCCAAGGCACAGTTATTTTGGAATAACCTAAGGAAGTGGTTCTCAAAGTATGTTCCATAACCAGCAACATCAACATGATCCTGGGATCTTGTTAGGTAAATTCTCATCCCCCACTTCAGGCCTACTGTTACCAGACCAAACCAGGTTAACTACTCAGTAGTTGCCCGCCACAAGACAACTACACAATAATTTTATGAGAAGGGCCTTTATTGCGAGTGGCAATCAAAGGCACACTAGGGTCCACTTCCCAAAGCAGCATGTCCCCAAACAAAGGATTGGATTTGTCTTTATTCAAGGAAATCTTGCATAAACATTAAGGTGAACTTCATCATCGCATGTATATGCAGGGACATTCCTGTGCATGCAAAATTAGAAAACATACCCTACACATACATTGCATGTTCAAAAATGACAGAAAATCGAGGAGATTTTAGTACTGCAATAAAGATATAAGGAGATAAGTTCATGAGGTCACTGGAGGTTCCTCCCTTTGGCTGTTCTCAGGCAATTTCAACCTGATCAGCTCCCTGGTCCTGCAATTAATCCTAGACTTGTTCCTGAAAAATAGCTCTGACAATCATCAATGTCAGGGATGGCATAGACATGAAAGGAAGTTTAACTAATTAAGTCTAAGACTTTCTGTCAAACTCTAAGCAAATTACAGGATATGGTTACACAAACCCTATAAAATCTAGGGTGAATAAGTAAATTTACAAGTTAACCTAAGCAAAGTTATGAATTCTAAATAAAAGTATTTGCTAGGCTACCGGCTAGGCTATATATAGATAGCTTAGGTTACATTACAAAATTAAAAACTCTGGGAATAGAGTCCAGAAAAGTGTGTTTTAAGAAGCCCTCAGGGGAATTTTGATGCACACTAAAGTTTGAGTACCACCAACCTGCAATAATTCTTAAAAGTTTAGATTTCCAATCCTCCCCAGATTGAATCAGAATCTCTGGACTCTAGGAATTTATGTTTTAAAAATATCCCAGTGATACTCATACACATAGAATTTTGAGAAATACACTTGTCTATGTAGTAGTATTTGAAGGGACAAGGAAGGATCCTTCTGTTAACAGACTGAAGGGGTCTATTTGCCTGCGTACATCAAAGCTTACTCAGATGTGAACAGGAATTTGCAGTCAAGAAAGTAAAGGTTTGTGAGTTGAGAAAATGGTACCAAGCCCAAAATCACAAGTAAGCTAGTGCTCAAAGACCTGGCTCTCCAATGGCTTCCAGGGGATGGGTTGTAAAGGGGGAAAATCATTAATCATAGGGGCTAAAGGAGGGGGGGTCATGGACTCTACTGACTGCTGGGGCTGGAGTAGGGTGTAGTGGATCACTGTGTCACATCCTGATGTCAGTCATGGCGTTGTGCTATCTGGTTTCATGAGGGTGTGGTCTGTAGGACTCTCCACTTTCATGGACCTGTGGTTAAAACACAATCTAAGTCAGGATGTTAACTTTAGCTTGACTGGAACTCTGTTTCTGTGGCCAACACACCTGTGGTTTTGTTCTTAAGACAGTTTGATGCTGACCAGAATCTGATGTCCTATGAGTTTAATGATTAAGGAAGGAAGTGGACAGACAGAAAAAAGAAAAAATCATGTTAAAGAAATTGAAGCGGCTTAAAATTCTCTTAACATTTCTGTCTACTTCTACATCAAAAGACAATTAATTTTGTAAAATCAAGCAAGGATTCTTCATTCTGAGTTCATTTCTAAGATCATTAAGTCATAAATATTTGAGTGAATTTATTTTATTAACCAGGTTTTTCACCATCATGAGAGAACTTGGAAAGTGAAGAAGTAAAAGGGAGGGGTATTGCAAAGAGACTACCGAAGCCTAATTCCAATGGTTTGCCTTACAGATCTCATTTACAGATACCTCACACCATCCATTAAGGGGATGTCATAGTTTCAGTATGTTAAAAAAGAAAAGGAAAGAAATAACAGACCAAATGGAGTTGTTTTTGCTAAGCCACATCACCAAACCAAAACTTAATAACTAACCTAATTGCAGTGTTAGCCTGTCTTTGGAGTGGAATTTTAAACCAATCAATCTGGGATTATCTGATAAACTAGTGAGGTGATCTACCCGATAACACCTCCTGCCTTCCCCCGAGGCAGCGATTTTCAACCTTTTTCCTTTCATGACACACATAAACTAATTACTAAAGTCCTGTGCCTCACCAAAACACATATTCTGTATTTTTGCCAATCTGATTTAAAAAAATGTATGATTTTGATTCATTCACACCAGATGGCTATTGTTGTGTTGGCCGTTGTCATTTTTTAAATTTGACATTCTAAGGGAAAACAGTTCAGTGCCCCTGACTAAATAGCTAGGTGTTGCATGTTTTTACAATTCTTGCAGCACGTCAGTTGAAAACTGCTGCCCTAAGCGAAGGTGTCCTTGCTTGAAATATTCACTCTTTTAACTTCTACAGTCCAAATTTTTTTCTGTCTATAAAAACCTTCCATTTTTACACCTAGTCAGAGTATTACCAAATAAAAGTGGGATTTGGCTGCCCAGTGCCAAACACAGGCATAAAACAAAAGTTGGTGCGGAAGGAAAAAGGTCTTTATTAAAATGTTGCACAATTTGGAGGAGCAGGGGACTCTCCAACTCTGGGCTCCTCTCTTTCACAAAACACAGACATCCCCTTGTTCCCAAAAGACTGAAATCCAAATCCATGCCCAGAGATCCCCCTCCATTATCATCTGTCCTACCAG
The DNA here is from genome assembly GCA_004027735.1 of Carollia perspicillata. Taxonomy (NCBI): domain Eukaryota; kingdom Metazoa; phylum Chordata; class Mammalia; order Chiroptera; family Phyllostomidae; genus Carollia; species Carollia perspicillata. The sequence continues at coordinate 5,516 of PVKM010019831.1, read as the reverse complement.
ACCCCAAGGCTCCTGAGCAGACTGCTCTCACCTTTCAGGCTCCCTCCCTCGAGTGCACGTGTGCAATGTGTGCAGTCTGGTACCATCATCTTTCTGCACCTTTTTTTTTTTTCCATTTCTAGGACCTGGGGCCAATGCCAGCCCACATGGTCTCCGGGGCCCACTAGCCCACGAACACTCCAGCCCCTGCAGGACCAGTGCGGGGAAGGAGAAGGGGCAAGTCTCCTCCTAACCTTCATTTAAATTTCCCAGCCCCAAATTCCATGTGCTCCAGAAGCATCCTGCTTCCCAACCAATTCATCCTTTTTCAGGCTAGAATGGCAGGTCTGTCCTTCCCCCTGTTTGATAAACTCCACCGTACCCATGTTGCTGTGACCTCTGATTTCCCCTTCAAACAGGAACCAGAAGAGGGTAGGAGAGCTAGCCTCTGTCAATCACTCTCGCTAGCCAGGTACAGTGTGTCTTCCTGGGGTACAGTGTCACACTGGGCTAGCTCAATTGTTGGGACAACTGGAGGCTGGTTTGTTCACCCTTTACCTGGGGGTAGGGAAAATTTATCATGTTCTGTGCTGCAGTTTCCGTCCCACCACCTCTGGTGTTTTCTGCAACAACCCCCGCCCTCAACCTGGGGCCTGGCTCCTCCTGCTCCTCCTCAGGGTACCCCCTCTCCTCAGTGATCTGGCCACATGCTCCCGTATCAAGAGGACCCTTCTAATTTGTAGGTGGACGCTACCCAGTTCATAAGTATTTTAATAAAGCCAACTAATCTAAAATTTGCTTGGTTGAATTTTGTTAACAAGTATAATATCTTTAGTGTAACGTCCTTTTGCCAACTCCTACCCCTGCCAAAGAGAACCTTGTAAGTCTACATGGTAGCAATCAAACAATCCTGGTGTTCTGAGTACTAGGTAATCATCTATTGTGGTATTTATTTGATGAGTGAGTATTTTATTGTAAATAGAACCTATATATTCAAGGGCATAAATCTAAAACCTGAGACATATAGGAAAATTCATCTCATTATTTTATAATATCACTTAACTTTTTTTCAAAGAGTGCACATCCAGCCAAATGACCAGACTAGGCTCCACATGAGTTCCTGTTGCTTCAGAGAAATACAGATACAACATGGGTGATCCTTGAAAACATTGTTAAGTGAAAGAACCCAGGTACAAAATGACTCATATTGTATGGTTCCATTTATGAGAAATATCCAGAATAAGCAAGTCTATAGAGACAGAAAGCAGATTAATGGTTGTCAGGAACTAGGGGAGGAGGTCATTGTGGAGTGACTGCTTAATGAGTGGGGAGTTTCCTTTTAGGGTGAGGAAAATATTCTGGAACTAGTTGGTGGTAATTGTGAATGTGCCCAACACAACTGAATTGTTCATCTGAAAATAGCACATTTTATGTTATGTGTATTGTATTTTACCACAATAGAAACAAATACATACATAAAATAGAATAACATAAAATCTCCTTTCAAAGAACGCAGATTGATAATTCTCTGGATATAGAAAAGAATATGCCACTGGGATTGAAAGCAATTCTAAAAGATACACCCCAATATGTTTTAAGCAATGACAGTAAATTTGGAAAAATGTCAGCTTACAATGTGGAAAGCCAGCTCTCACTTAGATATATGTTTTGACTTGCCAAAAAAAAAAAAGTGCAAATTAATGACTATCGGTGTTTATGTAACTACACATAAAAGCTATTTCTAATTTAATTTACTCCTTCAGAGAACTCAGAGATATTTACAGCTGTGACCTCAATTTGTGTCCTTTTATATCTTCAACTGTCTAAGAGTCAAATTGCCCTCCTAAAAATTCATCATATCCCATCAGGTTTAGATGAAAAACTTCGTGTCTGGAAACTTCAACCGGTAACTTGGAGGAGCTTGTGCACTGCTTTGGAATGAGACAAAATGGTGTCTGCTGTGCCTTCTGAAGGAGGGGGGCTAGTTGTGTAGGCGCTTTTGTGAAATTCTGGGTCACCCACGCTACCCATTACAATGCTCGCAACATTCACATGTCTGATCTGGAGGAAGTGTAGCCGGCGCCTTATTTATTCCTGCTGCCTCCTGTCTTGAAGCGGGATGCCAGTGCTTCCTGCAGACGAGTGGTAAACATCAACTGGAAGAGGACTATTTTTTAGGGAATTAATCACAAAATGAATTCCTGAAGACCGATATTAAGAAAGTGAAAGCACTGTTTACAAAGTGTAGAATTAGTGCCAGAAGATATGTCTAATGAATAATTTCTGCTGCATCCATGAACAATATAATTGCTCTTATGGTTTCTTATATTTATATGATACAAAGATTATTCCATTTTGTGTGCCCACTGATTGTGTGCATTCACAAAGGAGATCTTTGTGCTGTTAAGGAAATATAACATAGGCTGATACAGTGTTAATAAAATTAATTTTTTTTAAAAACTGACAAATGGGTAAGATGTTTGCCCTATATTAGTGACTGTCATTATGATGTAAAACCTACTTTAATGAGTACCTGACAAAGAAACCTTTTAAAGGAATGATTATCTTTGACATGAATATATTCAGCTTCTATTTATACAATGAAGTCTTAACTAGTTGATAAAAATGGTACAATATTACTATGGGTATAGAAAACACTACATAAAGAATATATAAAGGCTGCCTGAAAAGTTAATGACTAATTTTATCTGAGTTGGTGCTTCAGTGACAACATAGTCTGAGAAAATCATTATGTTTAGGGTATTGTTATCAAACTGATGGGGTCCATTTGCCTGTGGTCCCCAAAGCCCAATAAGACACAAACAGGAATTTGCAGCCCAAAAAGTAAGGGTTTATTGGTTGAGGATATGATGCCCTGCACTGAGTCACAGGTGAGCTAAAGCTCAAAGATTTGACTTCCCCATGGCTTCCAGAGAATGGATTATAGAGAGGAAAATATCATTAATCATGGTGACCAAAGGAGTTAGTGCCATGGTCTCTAGTGATTGGTTGATCCTGATGTCAGCCATGGCACAGTTCTGTCTGATTTCATGAAGATTTGTTCAGTGGGACCGTCCCACTTTCCTGGGTCTGGAGCTGAAACAAAACCGAGGCCAAGATGTTATCCTAAGTTTAATAGAAAATTCTGTCTCTATGGTCAGTAGACCCAAGACCTTGTTCTAAGACTTTTGGGTGCTGAGCAGAATTTTGTTGTCCTGAGGGCTTAATGATTAAGGAAGGGAGAGGAGGTGGGTGAGTCAGGGTGCTGGGTGAGGGAGGTGGGTGCTAGTTTGAATCAAAGGAAACAAAAACAAAAAGAAAAGGTCAGATTAAAGGAAATAAGGTTTCTGCGCAGTTATGGTATTATGGGTACAATCTGTACATTTCAATGATACCCAGAGCCTTATTAATGCTGTGCATAAAATACAGAAATTATCAAAAGAAGAAAGCTTTATGTTTGCATTCTGATTTCAAATACAAGGCAAGATAATTATAATTTCTCACCTAGTGACTGTATTTTACATTTTAAAATTGAAAAACAAGGGAAAATGGGAAGTACTTCAGTGTAAATGCAATGATACTTAAAAATGATGACTTCACTGCATATTTTATTTTTAGATGATGTGTTAAAGCAAATAACTATTTTATTATACAGTGGTCTAATTAAGTTCAGAGAAAAGGAATGAAAAATATAAAAAGCTGTAAAATATAGGCCATAATGACTAGTTGAGTTATTTATTATTAGCCTGAAGAAACAAAGGAAAATTTGTAAGTCTTCACATTTAAAAAAACATATGATAAGTACATAGGCAATCTCTTCATTGTTCTCCATTTCTACTGAAGACAGCAGCTAAAATTAAATAAGTTAAATGAAGAACATTCTGAGTAGTGTGGCTAATAACAAAAGAAAATATGAAATACTTCTCCCTGGAGACTATGAACAGTGAGGATATACATGTATCGTTAAAGATTTCTCTGGTACCTGAGGTATGAATTATATGCTTCTTGCCGATTATGAGATTCTATGGAAACCTATTCTCTAAAATAACGCAATGCTGTGTTGTCCCAGCAGGTAATGATGTCTTTTGTGTTTAACGTAAATTAAATATTTTTAGCATTGAACTTCACTAATTTAGGCAGATGCCACTTTTTACTAGTGAAACCCAAGTGAAGACATCGCTTTCTCAGTGTTTCCTCGTTAATTGTAGAGTGTGAGGGAGAAGTTGGGAAAACGTGGAAGAAAGGATTGGAAAATGGATAAGGACAAGGAATAAAATTATTTTAGCATCATGATTATCAGTCCTGGCTGCAATCAGAATCATTTGGGAAAACATAAAAAAAAAGTATCAATGACTGGGCTGGGTTGGAGCCCTTACACAGGTATTTTTTGCAACCAGTTTTGAGAACTACTATTATAGGACTTTTAACTGTGACCAAAAAAAATGGGGGGTGGGGTTCTGTGGAAAGTAATCACCCAGGGTGATCTATCATAAATTCCTAACTGGGCCAGTCATGGTGGGTAGTCACACCTTAGGCATACAGCTCCTTCAGTAAAAAGTCTATCTCTGCCTTAAGCAAGCCGTGTTCATTGTTTCTGTGCGTGTAGGTTACACACCTTTGAAATACCTCTTTTCAGACCCCTCCTTTTAAAACATGACCATCCTTTCAAAGACCTCCTTCAAAAGCATGACCACCCTGAAGAGAACAAATAATCTTTTTAACTATCCTGTAATCTGATCCCTGCCTTGCTTTCTCCCACCTTCATGTAATCTTCCTTAAATTCCTTCCTTAATTCTAAATGTATAAAAGAAGCTGCAAACTGTCATTTCTTGGAAGCATTTTTCTCAGTCTGTTGAGATCTTGCTTCCAGGTGTATCCTCTGTTTGGCTTAAATAAACTCATTAAAATTTTCTACAGGTCCAGATATTCTCACATTGGTAAGAGTATGACGGTTAAAAAAAAACTGTACAGCAACTATTATTTCAGAGTATTTTTTGAACATAAGACACAAATAAATTTTGTCAATTGCCCATCTACCCACGGACCCATGCAAGGGATAGAATCAACAGAAGCATATGATACAGTACTAGGAAGAATAATGAATTGGAACAGATCCTGTCGAGCCTTCGCTTCATCATGAGTGAGGTGTGTGACACTGTGCAAGTTACTTTATCACTCTGGTCTTCAATTTCCTCATACCGAAAGAGAGCACACTACATGGCTATCAGGTCCCTTCTACTTTCCTGATTCTCTAGCAATTTGTGATGATTTTGCACCTTTTTACAAGGATCTGTGCTTACAACACTTTCCAATTTGAAAGTTACAGCAATACCCTTACACCAAAGAGGACCAAAGCATTTTACTAATCCTATTTGAGTGTCTTTCTCATAACTAATTTTAAATAAGACTATTGACAAGTCAACTCCATCACGTTGAAGACAATATCATGAAAGACTCCATGCATGTGTAACTCAGCAACCATTTTATATATATATTTTATTGATTATGCCATGACAGTTCTCCCATTTCCCCCCTTC